>JAUMGZ010238120.1:0-10757 GCA_032359645.1 Pododesmus macrochisma | reverse complement strand
TCCTCCACCAGTAAAACTGGCACGTCCGTAAATTACCTTAGCTGTTGATCGGACAATAAACCCTTAATACAAACAAATCAAAATCGTTTTGTGTGATCATTCTTAAATTACAGGCCTTGGTGACATTTTTTTGGTTCTAAACACAATGATAAGATATGTGATTATAGACAAAATACGTACAATGTAAAAGCTTATCTATTACATCAAAATCGAAACACAATTTGATGAGTGAAATTATTCTACAAAGTATACTGGAGAATGTTTAAGCATATATAATAAGAGTGAGACTTAATGTGAATGTTTGTTGTATCCTGTTGATACCTTCAATCCTTTACTCTATCGTCACGATATTACTTACCAGTTTTATTTTGTGGGTGACATGTTTCTTTTTAACTATGGAAAGGGTTTTCATATACCTCAGTGTTCCGGAAACATCGCAGCAGGTAGCAGGACACGCTTACTCCTTCACGGACACCGGTTTTTTTGTCTAGTTTTTAAGTTCGTGATGTTTCCTTTTTTAGTTAATAGTTATATTGTCCTTTTTTCTGCGTGCGGCCAACGTTTCCGTTTTATTTGCACATGTCCACGGACTTAAATCTTTTGTGAATAACGTCTTGGTTTGTCGTATTTACTTCTTTCTCTCTTGTGTTTCAATGCAGATGACTATTGCTGATACTGTTTTTAACAGATTGTGATTTTAACATGATTTAGTTAAGTTTTAATGTCTCTTGTGTTTCAGTAAAAAGGTAACATGATCAATTAATGCTGAAGTTAGTTGTTTTTCAGTACATATGACGATTTATGGTATCATTTCTACAGATTATGTAATGAAGCATAGTTAAGTTGAGACTAAATTTGTTTTTCTGTTTCAGATAGAAGGGTTTTTTTAGAAATATTACTACATATTGTATTATTTAACATGATAAAGTTTAGGCTTACTGATTGTTGTGTTTCAGTAAAAATAGCAATTTCGTGTTCTGTTTCTACATATTATGTTATCTTATATGGTAAGTTAAGACTTAATGTTAATTATACTTGTGTTTCAGTACAGATGGCTACTGCTGGTTCTATTTCTACAGATTATGCAGTTATTGACGATGAAGATTCGTTCAATAAGGCTATGTGCGAGTTAAAAACCTGGGATCCAGACGACCTACTCGCATTACACTGTGAAGGTATCAATTTGAACAAGAGGGGGCAGATCACAAATGTTATAGTAGCCAAAAGGAACAAAATACTTATCTTTGATATTGAAGCATGTGATCAATTTGTCTTTAACAAAATTATAAGAGACATTTTGGAGGACAAAACTCGAGATATGTTAATGTTTGACTGTCGAAATAGCGCCGATTGTTTTTGGAAGAATTGTAATGTAAATTTGCGCGGCACCCTCGATCTTCAGTTACTGGAAGTTATATTTCGTCAAGGAAAACCAATGACACACGGTTCGGGAAAAGCATCGGCAGCAACGTACACCAGTCAAGAAGAGGATGATGTTCAGCAAATTAAAGGATTTCTACAATGTGTTGAACTTTATGTGATTGAGAACGAAAGCATTGTAGGGAACATTAAGAAAGGGTTACATCTGGCTAAAAGGGACAAATATGTTTGGAAGAAAAGATCTCTTGCGTTGACTCTACAGCATTATCTTTGTGCTCACATTAACGGTATGTTTCGATTGTACGATGCTTTGAAGGCAAATGAAGCAGAGCTTCCTCGTCTACGTGGGGCATCTGAACAATATGCAGACATATTTCGCTTGAAACCGCAACGTACTTACAATGAATTCGAAAATAACATGTTTTTACCACTAAACATAATCCCAAAGAAAGAGTCGCTTTCGTGTGCTGTTGGAAACACCGTATGTGTAGCATGCGACCGACGATTCAGAAGAGAGGAGTTCAGTAAAAATCAACTGAAACAAGGCTTACAGAAATGCCAAGTGTGCAAAAAGGTAAAACTTGACATGGATGTAAGAAAAAACCGTCTTGCTAATTTTGAACGTAAACGAATTCAACCGCGGTCATACGAAGACGAAGATCCTTACAGTGACACGGACAACATGTATGGATCTAACGACGAAGCAAGTGCCGACCCCTTCCTTGAACAATATCCAGACATTGCTGATTTCTATGACATCGATGATGGGGATGATTATTACACAGACACTATATAATCTGTATCAAAACATGTTCTCCGTGAAGTGTATTTAGTAAATCTTTAAACAGTTGTCTAATACTTCTTGTCTTATGCGGGAAGTGGGAAGGTTGAGGCCTCATGGAGAGGTTTAACAACACAGTCTGTTTGTGTCCTGGGTGATCGTCCTACTCCGGTCCGCATGAAAAAACTAGTCTTGAGGATTGTTGTGACGTCAATTCATTTACTTTTTTTACTCTGTTGCTGAATTGTTTTATACGGCTAGTGTTGGGTTGACAATGATTCTCGATCTGGTTATTCAATTTGTGACATCCTCTAATTATAAAACTCTGATTAGAATATAATTATTGTTCTTGTACTATATGATTCGTTCTAAAACTGCTTAATTATAAGTTCTCAATTGATGATTATTATCATGGAAACATCGCGGTGGGTGACACACATGTAGCAGGAAACGCTTACAATATTTCGAGCACATGGCTCCGCCTCTAGTGTTTTAATAGAAGTTCGTTATGTTTCACTTTTTTTTTGTTAATAATTGTTCTTTGTTTTTTTTCTGTGTGAGTCCTACGTTTTCCTTTTCTCCCATGTCCATCGTCTTATGGCGTTTCAATATCGTCTTTGTTTTTTCATATTAACTACAACAAAAATGTATCTTGATATATTCAAAAGTTTGTTTGCCGTCCTCCCTGTGCTAGACACCTTATCGCGATAGGGAGATTTGCGCGTTTCGATGACCCTGAGAGCTATGCTGGAGGGAACTTGTGTTTCTGGTAGGGTCACTCAAGTCCGACAGGTTGAAATGTAGAGACCAGACAAAGTTCTGCACGTCCTTCGGAGGGGAAACTAAGCTGGCGGTCCCGTGTACAGGAATGTTTAACTCCCTGGCACGATAAAGATCCCCATGTAAAGTTCGATAAGAGAAGGCGGAAACGCCGTTGTATGGGCTCATCCTTCTTTCTGAACTATCTCTATTACTTTCATTTCCCTTTTCTGTCGCCGCTTCTCTTCCTGTCCTATCTTTTGGTTTTTCTCCTTTAGTCTTATGTTGCTATATCGGTGAAATATTCTGGACGTGACGTTAAACCCTAATATAATAATAATAATAAAAATTGTTTGCCGTCATTCTATTCACCACTCAAGTTTATGGTTAAATAAATGTACAGATCATTTACTAATTGCATACATGTTATGTATACGGGTCACAGTGATGTAATGATGATTTCTTTTTAGCAAAGGTTATGTGAATGTTTTTATACATATCTATACAGTATATAGCTGATGAACGGGAAAACGTTTACAGTGAATAAAATGTATAAGTACCAATGTATAGCAGATGTGCGGGACAGCTTAAAACCAACTGTTCTCTTCGATCCCTAAACTTTAGTTGTCCCCCGTGAGTTAAACTGTGCGTTTTCTTTTCTGTTTGGTACATTTGTACCAACATAGGTATTCCTTTCCAGGTTATATAAAGTAAAGAGTAACAATTTATATATCTTGTATGGCGGCTGATTTCGGCCGTCTCGCGGTGTCGCGTTGACGCCCCCGCCATCGCGACAACTCGAGATGGCGACAATGTGGCAACGCGACAGAAACTTTCTCTCGCTTTGTCGCGTTGACAGGGTACTTTTGTCACGTTTGTGGAGTGTTCTTGTAGCGTTTGTCGGGGCGACAACGCGAGATGACCGAAATCAGCCACAATAATTTTAACATGCATGTATGTATGAATGAGTTGTTCTCATTATTCCCAACAAGTTGATTTGATTGCTGTGTAGTAGCCTTATCTTTCTTTGTTTTGTTTTTAATATTTTCCAATATTTGAATTTCGTTTAAGATATGTCTGTTTCAGATGTTGGAGAAGAAAGTGAGAAAAGAATAGCTGATATGGAGAAATGGAAATTAAACAAATGTAACACTTTTAAATATTGAGTAGACTAAAGGTTGTCAAATAAATGATAAACAAATATAAAATATATGGATTAGCCATACATGTAGTAAACAAAAAGTTTATTGTTTTGTCTTTTATAAGATCGTAATTTCACTTTATCGTACTGAATGTTAGAACTAATTTTATGAGGGACTCAGATTCTCCAGTGAAATCTCCTGAAGCTGCTTTCTATTACTCTTTTGGCTCCTTCCTCGTATAAATATCATATTTATCGGAGGCATGATTCAGATTGCATTTTTGTATTCTTACAAACCCGAGTCCCCTTTCTCCAAAAAATGTCCCCTACGTTCAACAATAAGCATCGTTGAAATTGGCCCAGTGATCGATAGTTTAAAAAGTTAACGAACTGGGTAGAACTTCATTGAAATGAACTTAACAAAGCAGATGATACACAAAACCAAGACGATATTCAAAAGACGTAACTCTATGGACATGGTGAAATAAAAAAAACATGAGACGCAGACAGAAAAAGATCAAAAATACAATTACTATCTAAAATTGGAACATCACGACTTTATATTTTTTAAAAAAAAAACCTAGAAGCGAAAACTAGTGCCCGCGAGGGGTAAGCGTTTCCTGCTACACAAGTGTCACCAGCCGCGATATTCTCGTGTAATCTTAGTATAAGGCAACTCTTTCCATAGTAAAAAAAATGTCACCATAAGAATCTGTTGTTAATACAATAAAGAAAGAGTCAAAATACCCATCAAACACAACAATTCAGAAAACAGGTCAGTATGAAACTTCAGGTTCATAACTCAAATATAACTGCCAGAACGTTATAAACTGGGAATAAATGACGGCGTGCGTCACACACAGCAATGGTTCCGCGGGAAAGGTTCAGTATAACAAGTGTTCGGAAGCAACATACTACTGTTAAATGAGAAAAACCAATAAAGTTTTATAAGTTTGATAAACCTACAAGATATATTAAAAATATACTCTATGAGATATTTAAAATGAAACATGAAACGAGATTCATTATATTTATACAATTATTAAACGTAAATCCCGCAAAATCACGTTCTTTTATTTAAAAATATCTTATAAACGCGTTTCCCATTTTCAACTTCTCAAAAACTACTAGACCAACTTCAACCGCTTTTGGTATAGAATTTTCTTGAGGAATTGGGGATTTGTTTGAATTGTGTGGCGCGACACCCAAGGGGACAAAAAGGGTAGATTTGACCAAATTTAAATAACAATTTATAAAATGGAAGGCCTAGCGCTTTGTTATTGCACATTTAGTAACATTTGGGCTTGCAGAACCAAGCATGCGCAGTGCGCGACATTGGGGTCAAACATAGGTTACGTATTTTAGGATCAAAGTTCAACAATGTAGCAATTGTTTTAACTTTTCACATGTTCCACTTCTTAAGTTTGTTAAAAAAAATCATCGTAAGAAGAATGACACTCATATTTACTTTAATGGGTGATACATTACCCAGAGGCGTCCATAAGGGGATCAATGGGTAGGGGTGGGGGGGTTTGAAAAAAATTCTTAGATATCTGCTAAGAACTGGAAGGCCTAGAGCTGAATTCTTTTACACTTTAGAGCTTTAGGAATTAAATTCTCTAAAATGCATGTCTTTGGGATAAAACCAGGTTAAATGCATGTTGGGTCAAATTTTCAAAACAAAAGCAAATATGTTAATTTTTCACATTTAGTACTTCTTAAAAACCAGTGAGCGATATTCAACCAAACGTTGAATGAAGCATCCTGTTGGAAAACATGTACCGGTTTGTAGGTGGCTCGGCCCCAAGAGGTTGGTATTGGGGGTAACAAAAGAAGAAAATTTGACAAAACTTCAAAAAACTTGTAATAAACTAATAAGCCTAGAGCTAAATGCTTACAATTTATACCACAAAACAGGATGAGTGAAATCAACAGAACTAGAGAAATTGACAAACCAACAATAGCCGCATCAAACAAATTAGCACCAGAATAAAAGGAATAAACAATCCCCAAGACTAGTAATCCATGCGGACCGACTTTGGACGTCACCCAGCACAAAACCGGGCGGTGTGGTTAAACCGTTTAATGAGGCCTCAACCTTCCCTTTTCTCGCATGAGATAAGACAAATTTCAACTAAATTGGACACAAAGCATGTTAAAATGATTGGATATGGGCACAAGGGACAAAACTTAGGGAAAGTTTACCGGAAGGCTTAGAGCTTCAGGTTAGCATATCAAAGTTCACTAGTGTTGATCCAATCATTACCCCTTTTGGCCAAGTTCCACCATCTGCACAAATATAAAAAAAGTTGTATCCCTTCTGCGCAGGATGCATCTGACCAAGATAGGTTTAAATTCGTTAAGTTTGCTTTTGAAAACTCGAAAACTTGAAACATTATCATATAACCTTCATGTCTTGGACAAACTGCTGTGCAATCTCCAAGATTCTACATATGCAGACTCTTTGTCTTAGCCTGATAGTTTATTAAAAGTTTGAAATTGTTTGTTTAGATTTGTTTTGCCGATTTGGAGAACTTAAAAATGTGAAAAGTTAAAGACGACGGACAGGATTTGTATGGAAAAAGTCAACCTTAGATTAATGGTTAAAAGGGACACCAACAAAGACAAATCACGCAGAAATGGAAGGCGGAATAGATACAGGGTGAACATGACATTGCCAAATATAATAAGGCTAAATTAATGGAATGTTTGGAAACTAACAGCAACATTCTTATCAAAAATTTTACATTTCATCATTATTATCATGGTCGAAATGTATTATGAAAATATTTACCAATGAGGGAATGAAATAAATTTGTGTCCGTTTCAACGAAATATGAAATTACCAGATTGCTTTCAAATTAATGAACAAGCTCTAAAAGTTTGATCTTGATCTGATAAGTTCATAACTCGACGTACGGACAAAACTAATTAATGCAAGTCTTGTCTTTAACGTGGATCCTACGGCTGCATATGTTTAAACAGCCAAATGTCTGAAATGTTATGTTATGACAATATTATGTCACAATTGCCTACGTTTTTTCATTAATGTGTGAAAATCGCGCCAACTAGTGTTTATAGAGAGAAAAACGTTGGATTTATTTAAGCATTTAATAGCGCGCTTCATGTTTAATTTGATAAGAGCCTTTCACCTCCTAGGTTCGATTCCCGTTCGGGGCGGCCTAGTGTGAGAAAGTTGCCAGTTACTTGCCGTAGGTCGGTGGTTTACTCCGGGTACTCCGCTTTCCTCCACCAGTTAAACTGGCACGTCTGTAAATTACCTTAGCTGTTGATCGGACAATAAACCCTTAATACAAACAAACAAATCATGTTGAATTTGACTTTGTACAGTTGACATTCATATCCCATATGAATGCAAACTGAAAGCAGTTTAATGCTTATAGTTACCATTTGCTATCCCAATGTAACAAACTAAAAGGCAAAATATGAGAAACTAAACGATAAGCAATGACAAACTAAACGATAAGCAATGAGTGATGGCATTCATAGGTAATATGAATGCTAACTGGATTCGGTAGGGATATATCGTGGCATTGCCACGCGATGGTAAATATAAAACTGACTCAACAACAAAAAACAAGACACACATCTTATGCTGCAAAATGAATTTTACTATAGGAACAGAAGAAGCAATACAGAATTATGTATATAATGACATTTCTTTGCGCTGAATATTAGGTAAACAAATGTCTTTCCACGTCATCGTTCCTTCTCGGTCATCTATCATTTCTGATGAAAAGGTAAGCCTTCGCGAGGAGCTGTTTGATGGATTTACATGCAGATTAAAAGTAGGCAGACATTAGTAAGTATTAACAGCCGATTGACATCATTCATATCTGTACGCATATGTCATTGAAATGTTATTATTATAAAGAAATAATCTAAAGCGCGAAATAAAGTTAAGTTTAGGTCGATGTGCATTGCCGTTGTTAAATTTGATTGATTATTTGCGTTCAATATCCAGCAATTTTGAAAGGAGATATGCAAGCTTTCTTCTCTTGGTGTCGACGGGTTTCTTAAGGACTTTAACGAGTTTTTTCATTGTATCAAACTCGTATTCGCATGTGTCTTCACCTTCCTGGCAATCTTTCTCAAGGTCTGTGATGGCTTTTATTGCAGCACTTCTGCAGGTGACAGAGTCGTCAGCTCCACGCGCGTCAATGTCATCTTCTTCAGAGCTATAAGCATCATTACTGTCACAGAAATGTTCAATTTGTTTACTCAGACCAGCGAAAAAATCAGTAACATTCTTCTTTTCTTTCTCTTCTATAATTGTGTGTTCCTTATTGAGTGCGTCCACAACGCATTTCCCTTTTTTGTCGGTATCATCCTTAAAACACGTTTTCATAGCGCTTTTTGTAACTTTGACAGCGTTTTTGATACAATCATCATCTTCAATATGTTCACAATATTTTTTAACACCCTCTTTTAGGGACTTGACAAATATGTAAAGGTCACCAGCTTTACAATACACGCTCATCTCGTGTGAAGACGGTGCTTGCTCTTGCAGGCCATTCTCCCCCGAAGGAGCAGCATCTGACAGACAAAAAACGGTCACGAGTAGCAGAGCAAAAACAGTCTTCATACTGCAATTTCAAAAAGAAAAACCGAAATTAAGAAACATCAGTTATTGATCATGAGGTGTCAGCGATTAACGATTGTAACTTTGGAAAAATCAACTACATGTATTAGTTTATACACACCCCAACTCATACACATACGTGCTCACACAACTCATTCAATTGAAAACGCACCAGGCCTGAGTAGCACGGATACACGTCTAATAAAAGAACTGTGCGATTATTATAATATAACTAATTATTATTTATGTTGATAATTATATTATCAAAGACATTGTAAAATCAAAATTCAAAATATTGAAAATTATACTATCAGCCAATCAGAAATTTGTTTTATTTTACCGCCAAAGGTTCGAAAAGTTAAAAAAATATAAAAACAAAAAACAAAAAAAACTAGTGTTATCTTGTTATATCTAGATGACTAACTCGTTATTGCGAGATAATTATCTTTCTATAAAGATACATCTTAACCATCTCGTTATAACTAACGCGTTATAACAAGAATTTGTTCTCGTTATTACGGGATACCGTTTTCCTTTCTTTGACAAGAAGTTTAGACCAAATTGCTATAACGAGATCATTAACTCTGTATTGGGAGAAAATTTTCTCGTTATATATGTAACGATAAACTCTCTTTTTTTGTACGAGATAATCATCTCGATATACGAGACAAACTTGCTAGTTGGCAAGAAAACTATTTCGTTATAAAGAGATGCAACAGGTGTGACCATTAGGCTAAAAGAACATCTAGCTGATTCGGCGAATCGGAGAAGAAAGCTTTTAAACACTGTTTTATTTAAGCACACCCAAAGCGGCCTTTTCAAGCAATGCTTTTTCTTCGGAATTAATATTCATAATTCAAAGTTTTGGGGTAATTATTTCATCCCCCCCCTCTCTCTCTCTCTCTCTCTCTCTCTCTCTCTCTCTCTCAAATGTTTCTAAAATCTAAAGTTGAAATAATATATACAAATGTACACTATGATTGTCAACATCCCTCTCTCTCTCTCTCTCTCTCTCTCTCTCATGTCTCATTGCTGACTTGATGCAATAATCACAGCGAAAATTGAACTTTTTAAAATTTGTTATGCACTTTAAATATATAAAATTCTAGCTTACCTTAATGCCATTTCTGCACACTGTCTGAGTTTCCAGAGAGCCAGTAGAATGGTGACGGTCCCGGGTACATTCGTCCTTATATACACCGAACTGCGCATCACGCCACCGTGGTCACATGGCTACAGTACAAATAACACCACTTTAATTTTTAAATAGTCATCGCGATTCTTTTCTGTTTTTTTAAAAGACTTGTTTTTAAAAGTTTAAATCGTATTTTTTTTAACACAAGTTGAATAGACACACCGTGGGTAATTTTCGACTATCACATGACACAAGAATGAATGTCTCGTATAGCCTTTGCAATATTGTGAAACCAGATTAAGATAATTATGTAGATACAAGACATTTAACAATCGTAGGGAGCACAGATCTGCAAATGATAATTTATGGTTTTACGTATATACTATTATTGAATATATACATATATTATCATTCCTTATGATATATTTTTCCTTACTGTCTAATACTGGGTGTTGTCTATATTATTCCTTGCGATATATTATTGCTAAGACTTTCCATATCCTCTATAGTTGCTATGGATATATTATTCCTTGTAATCCATTATTTTTTGTTCAATATTATTGCTAATGATATAACATTGCGTAAATGTTTTAATATTCATTGTGATCTTTTATTTCTTGTGGTCAATTTTTCCTACTTTGTGTCGATTCTTCCCTTGTATACTGTGGATTGCAGTGTTTCAGGGTTTTGGATTTTCGTTATATGTATTTTTCTCTTATTCAAATATATATGATATTGAATTATATAAGGTAATAACCACATGTAAATGTATCAGTATACTATACAAAAGTTACAGTGATCATAATGGATTATATTTCTATGAACTTATGCAATGTGTGTAACTATATTATGTGTACATGTGCACCTCCTGACTGATAAGTCGGCAATCGGCATACCTCGGGTGAATCTGTTACTCTCATTCAAACCTCGGCTGTACTACGGTCGGTGATATGTGTCT
>JAUMGZ010238109.1:0-10757 GCA_032359645.1 Pododesmus macrochisma | reverse complement strand
GACAAGTTGAGAACAAAAGATTGCAGAATGTTTGAACTTGGTTTGTGATATTCTAATTCAACCTCCAGTTTTCCCAAGCCAAGAAATGCAATTGCACAATTTTAACTAGAGAATGTGTCACGAAAACACATAACAAACAAGGCCTTCTTGGCTACCCTTGTTAATTAATAAAAATCAATGATGTATCAATAACAAATGCTGCACATTGGTTTTTTCGGGGGGATATGCCGCCCTGGCGGCTCTCTCGTTCACTGATGCTATGCAATCGTGAACAATATAAATACAGCAACCCAACTTGATGAAATTTAGACAATATTCATCATCAAAAAGAGAATATCCTCTATGTTTAGTAAGTTTAAGTTTATACCTATTTTGCTATATTCATGCTAACTGTTATTTATTCTGTTTTTATTGAAGAAAATGCACTTCATTGACTCTAAAATATAAATAGCATTATACACCTTATCAATGAAAATCTAAAAATGTGTTGTATTTTAGAAAAACCGGTTATCAAGTTCTAGATAGTTTATACAAATCTAAACATTTCTAATCTGATCAGTACGGCAGCTTTGTAAAAATTACATTTTATTATGATTTATTGTGTTACCGAATTTTAATACAAACAAGATTCTCAACTCAGTGTTATTTGTTTTAATCTCTTCTTGAAAAGTGATTTTCATAGTTTGATTTCTTTTAAGCATAATTATATCAAAATTGCAGTTCCTAAATTTTCTCTTATATAATCAGAAATTAGCAGTCCTCATTTTAAATTTACAATATCTACTGTAAAGAATGTTTCTATAAAATTGCAATTTATTCGCGTCTGTTAGTTAAGAAGACTTGGTAAATAGTATTTACATTTGTGCATATAATGGAATGGTCATTCCTTTTGTAAGACATTTACTGTACATTTTATAATCATTGTGTGATACATGTAGCTAGTTTATTATTAAGTAATGTTTTATAGAGTTAATGCATATTGGATAATTCTGATTATAACTCTAACATATTTGGTTGCTTTATTAGATCAGATCGCACATTTAGTTCAGTTCATGCTCCTTTTCAATGTCTCATATATTTAGCGTCAACGCATAAAGCATCGGCTGATGTATTCTGTGACATGTATGTTGTGTATACCTTAATCACAATTTTGTATTTATGTTATTTTTTCAAAAGGGATTTTAAGGAATTCTAAAACATCTGTCATATTGTTTACATGTACATGTCTTTGAAATATCACTAATTAAAGTTTTTTCAACGCTTTATATTAGTATGTAACTGTAGAATATAATTGCTTGAATGTTTATCTGGTATTATAATTATATAGTTTACTTTTTTCAATTAGGAAATATCTTTCCTGAAGCAAAAGTTAATGCTTTTACATAATCTCTTGCAACTCTTGATAAGAGTTTCATGGGTACAGTATCTTTTTGTAATGTTTTATATGTATTTTGTGAATACGTGATTCTATTTAAATAAATCATAAATCATCTCTCTACAGAGTGGTCGACAAATGAGAGTATTTTTGTGAATATCCTATCCTGAGTATTTTTATCACTTAAGCATCAGTATTTTAATGACAGCAGACTTTTTGTTAATTTTTGTTATACATGTAAAACAATAGTTCTATAAGTATCAAAACTCAAAAATAATTTCTAAATACGATTGGAGTATAGGTTTGGCTTGTAAAAGCTTTTTTGTTTTCCACTAATTGAACTGAGACCAATTAAAGTATCATTAAAAATAAGAATAACACAATACTAAAAGCCATTTTATTTACTGAATACTTCAGGGTTTGAACATGATATATTGTGTTCAAAATGTTTGACCGACCAGATTTTTGACTTATTCGTATATAAATGAATATTTTTATAAAGCTATTTATATAAATCTATAATGAAACTCACGTATTTATGAAATCTGAATTGTATTTGAACCCAACTATATAATATTTATGCAGATTTCGTTTGCCAGGAGTTCTCTAAATTTATTTCCAATCTCCTGATCTTTTAACCCCCATAACAATCTGTAGATTTGATACTATAAAATCAACAGCTTCTTTGATCTATATCACGGTATATAAAATTATTAAAACAAAATACATTTCAAAATAAATCATATGCTAATAGAAGAAGCTTAAGCTTAAAAACTTAACTATATTTAATTAGATGCCAAATATCTAAAGCTGAACCATGATGCAAAACATTCCTGCGAACAATTGTTATCCCTCGAGTTATTCAACAAACGCACTACACTATCTCACATGAATATCACATAAAATGATTTTATTGGTTTCTTCTTCAATGCAAAAGCTACATCACAAATCGTGATTGATATTTTGTTAATTGCATGTATGAAGAAGACATTACCGACTTATTACATTTTCGTATCTTTTCTTAAAACATCACATTATAGAAAATGAATTCATAAAGTTATGTTTTTAATATTTGTTCATGTACATTGAAGCATTGTTAATCCAGTCACTATAAGGTGCTGGGGAGAACACTGGGCCACACATACCATTGTATTACGGCAGGACTTATACAATGAAGCCTAGTTAGTTAATCCAGCCACATCCGTTTACAGCCCAAAGTGGCTCGCTAGTGAGGCAACTGGATTAAAGAGTCAAGATATACAAGTCTTCATCCGTTTTTATAAAAAAAGAGCTATTATTGTTTATGGATAGCTGTTATTATATATGACTTACTTAACATATAAAATTGATATTAAAATAAATATTATATGTAAATAATTTCACTCATCTTGTTTTCGTCATTTCATTGGACAGGAGGCCGCTTTGGGTCAATACTTCTTTCTAAATTTTATGTTTGGTCATATTCGTTTAGGAGCATAAGGTGCTAGGGGCAGTCCTACATTTGATTAAGAATATCAAACTCACTTAATTACATTTTACGATACTTAGAAAGGGTGATCATAATTGGTCTGTTTGCACATGTGTGTGAAGTTAGCAGTGGATTGGATATTGGAGATTGGATATTCGAATAGCCAAACCACTGCCTGCAGTAGATTGGATTTTCACATTTAGCAGTAGATTGAATATTCGAAAAATTCGAAATATTTATAAAATATATTTATTAAATATATATAATATAAATAAACATATGTGTGTGAGTACAAAAAGTGTGTGCGTACGTGTGTGTGTAAATACATGATATATTCATGGATATAATGAGTAGTGCCCAATCTAAAGCAGATTCGGGGTCCAGACTTGGTTTGAAAGACTTTCGGTAGTCTGCCCTACAAGACTAAAGACTCAAATTATTGGCACACTTGACTTTGATACAAACAGGGATTCCGAAGTGAGTAAGTCTATCTGGATAATCGCCATTTATCACCTATTTTCAAATTATTTGCTGCGGCCAGCGTTGGTTTTTCAATGTATTTCGTTCTGTTGATTCCACTTATCCTGTTTTAGTCCATCTGGACCAAAGGTCCAATGTGGACTTTTCTCATACAAATCCCGTCCGTCGTCCGTCGTAAACTTTTCACATTTTCAACTTCTTCACCTAAACCACTGGACCAATTTTATCCAAACTTGGACGAAAGTTTCCATAGGGAAAGGGTATTCAGATTTGTTCAACTGAAGGGGCTGGGCCCCAAGGGGGCACCACTAGGGGATTACGCGTTTTTGGGTCAAAGTTCAACACTATGGCAAATGTGTCAACTTTTAATATTTTCGACCTCTAGTCCGAAACAACTGAACCAATTTCATCCAAACTTAGTAGAAGTAATCCCTTGGTGGAGGGGGTTCAGATTTGTGATGATGATTAGATTTGACTCCCAGGGGCGCATTTTTGGGGGGCCCAAATGGGGAAAATTTAACAAAATTTCAAAGTTTTGGTCAAAGTTCAACACTAAATATATATATATTATATAAAGCAAATATGTGAACTTTTCACATTTTCAACTTCTTGTCCTAAACCACTGGACCTATTTCTTCCAAGCTTGGTAGGAAATATCCATATGGTAAGAGGATTCAGATTTGTTCAAATAAAGGGAGATTGGCCCAAATTGGGCGCCACTAGGGGGCCAAAAGGGGGAAAATGTGTTAAAATTTTAAAAAAATCTTCTCCTGATAATCTAGAAGGCCCACAGCCTAATGTGTTGGTATGTGGTAACCTTAGGGAAGGCATTAAAAACAAAGTTCGTTTAAGGCTTGACCCTTGGGTCAAAAATTGGTTACGCGTTTTTGGTTTAATGTTCATCACTTTGTCAAATGTGTTAACATTTTTAACATTTTCGACTTCTAGTCCAAAACTGTTGAACCAATTTCACCCACACTTGGTTGAAGGCATCCCTAGGGGAAGGGGGCAGATCTGTTCAAATGAAGAGTTAAGGCCCCCAGCGGGTGCCACTTTCGGGGCCAAAATTATCTCGAACAATGGTCCATTTGGTCCAATGTGGACTTTTCTCATACAAATCCCGTCCGTCGATCGTCGGAAACTTTTCACATTTTCAACTTCTCCTAAACCGCTGGACCAATTTTATCGAAACTAAGTAGGAAGTTTCCATAGAGAAGGGGGATTCAGATTTGTTCAACTGAAGGGGCTGGACCTCAAGGGGGCACCACCAGGGGACCAAAGGGGTAAAATTTGACAAAACTTTAAAAATCTTCTTCTAATAAACTAGTAGGCCTAGAGCTTAATGTTTTTGTATGTAGTAACTTTAAGGTATGGAGAACAATGTTTGTTCAAGGCATGACCCTGGACAAAAATTGATTACGCGTTTTTGGGTCAAAGTTAAACACTATACCAAATGTGTTAACTTTTAACATTTTCGACCTCTGATCCAAAACTACTGGACCAATTTCATCCAAACGTAGTAAAAGTAATCCTTTGAGGAAGGGGGTCCAAATTTGTTATGATGATTAGATTTGACTCCCAGGGGCGCATTTTTGGGGGCCCAAATGGGGAAAATTTAACAAAACTTCAAAAATCTTCTTCTGGTAAACTAGATGGTCTAGAACTTAATGTTTTGGTATGTAGTAACTTTAGGGCATGTATTATCAAGTTTGTTCAAGGCGTGACCCTTGGGTTAAAAATAGGTTGCACGTTTTTTGGTCAAAGTTCAACACTATATATATATAGATTATATTCGTAAATATTTTAACTTTTCACACTTTCAACTTCTTGACCTAAACCACTGGACCTATTTCTTCCAAGCTTGGTAGGAAATATCCATAGGGGAAGAGGATTCAGATTTATTCAAATGAAGGGAGATTGGCCCCAATTGGGTGCCACTAGGGGGCCAGAAGGGGGAAAATGTGTTTACATTTTAAAAATCTTCTCCTGATAATCTAGAAGGCCCAGCGCCTAATGTGTTGGTATGTGGTAACCTAAGGGAGGGCATTGAGAACCAAGTTTGTCCAAGGCTTGACCCTTGGGTCAAAAATTAGCTACGCGTTTTTAGTTTAATGTTCATCACTTTATCAAATGTGTTAACATTTTTAACATTTTCGACTTCTAGTCCAAAACTACTGAACCTATTTCACCCACACTTGGTTTAAGGCATCCATAGGGGAAGTTAAGGCCCCCAGCGGGTGCCACTTTCGGGGCCAAAATTAACTCGAACAATGGTCCAATGTGGACTTTCCTCATACAAATCCCGTCCGTCGTCCGTCGTAAACTTTTCACATTTTCAAGTTCTATTTATTCCAAGCTTGGTAGGAAATATCCATAGAGGAAGAGGATTCAGATTTGTTCAAATGAAGGGAGATTGTCCCCAATCGGACGCCACCAGGGGGCCAAAAGGGGGAAAAATTGTTAAAATTTCCAAAATCTTCTCCTAATAATCTAATAGACCTAGAGCCTAACGCGGTGGCCGAGTGGTTGGTACACTGGTGAGGAGAATCCGCACTCGCAGATTCGAATCATGGTGGCGCCATTTCTCAAGACGTTAAAATTGGGCACTCTTCTCGCTCCCTGCTTCACACGCAGCATCAATGGGTAGGAGAAGGACTGGTTTGTTCGGTGTCAGTACAATGTGAACGAGTGAAGTATCATGTCAATGTGTCGTGATATTTCAGTGAGACAGCACTAGAAAAGTTGCTATAAGTGCGCACTGTCGCAAGCAGTCACCGTCTCAACATGACCTATACATGAGTTAAAGGGACGCTAAACCCCAATAAAACAAACAAACCTTTGAGGGCTTGAAATTCCTATGTATAAAAACTGCATCACGCCCTGTCTGTGATTTCTCCAGACAGCCAATCAGAGAGCGTGGTGTACTTGATACATGTATATAGTTGTGCATTCTCAATAAATAAATCGAAATTAAATAAGATAATAGTTAGACTGTCTCACACATCGGTTATATTTAAATGTAACAAAATAATTTTGTACAAGATGTACAATATCAATAATAAGAGGTCAATTGATTGGTAAATGACTTCCGGTTGACGCGTTTTTATCCTGGGTGCACCCAGGCGTTAAATGAAGCGATCATAGAGAGTGTAAGATAACGACTGGGTCATTCGGGTAACGCCAAAATTGGGCAATTTGACAAAATTTCAAAAAACAGTATGAATAGGATCAACAGAACGAGAGGCATTGACAAACAAACAATAACTGCGTCTTTTAAAAATCTTTTGGTAAACTTGAGGCCTAGTGATTAATGATTTGTTATGTAATAACTTCAGGGCATGGAGGACCAAGTTTGTTTTAGGCATGACCCTGGGGTCAAAATTATTTATATGCAAATATTTAGTTTAGGCCTATTCAACTAGATGGACGTTAAGGCCCGATGGGCCTCTTCTTTGTTTTATTATACTACAGCCACGCTGTCACCTTGCAAAAAACACCAAACCTTGTATAAACATGATGTCACATTGAAACATCAACCGTAGTACAACCATGATACCACATTGAAACATCAACCGTAGGAGCCATTTCTGTGTGTGAGACAAACTGTCATTTATTACCGATTCATTACGTTCTGCCAGTTATTCTTTAGTTATGGACCTAAGAGAAAACAGTCTCATCCTGAACACACACTGTGTATTATAACTAGGCTAGCACATTTAGTAACAACTCTTTTATAAAAATTGCACACAAAATATTCGCATACTAATACTAACACATGTAATAACCAACCTTGTTTCGCTTCTAATTTTTAATAGAAGTTCGTAATGTTTACTTTGTTAGTTAATAAATGTATATTTAGTTATTTGTTCTGTATGCATCCAACGTTTTCCTTTTGTTTCCCAATGTCCATGGACTTACGGCTTTAAAATATTGTCTTGGTTTTTCGAATTACTACTTATAACCAAACTAACACCTTGAACACTAAATGGATAGTATAGCAAAACTATAATACTGAACACCAACTTTGTTTTATAACCAGGTTATCACATTAAACACCAACTGTTTAGAAAAACCAACAGTGTGATCAAGCGAATGCAAACGATGATTAAATAAAATACCTTTTTCGAATTTTCTATTTGCACTACATAGTTAACAGAATGAAGTTAATTGTTTTTTTCAGGAAATTAAACACTGAAATTTGATTGTTTGTTTGATTAGGTATTTGCATTTCTTCAAGAATATTGCACTGATATTACACTGATATCGTGACAAAAGATCAAAGGAGAAATTCATATCATGACAAGCGGCGACAGGAACGGAAAACCAAGACAATAGGGATAGTAAAGAAGGATAAATGGATAAGACCATGCCACGACGTTTTCTCAAATTCTTATAACGAATTATGCATGGGAATCGTAACATGAGGTTAAAAAGCCATGTACATGGGGCCGCAAGCTTAGCATTCCCATTCAAAGGATGCTCCGGTACTTGTATGTCCTATATAGCACAAGAACACAAAAAAAATCAAATATACCCCAACAATCCTAAATCATTAGGACCGATTTAACAACAACATGGTATAAATATAGAACAAATCATTCCTTGTAAATACATGACTTTAATTCCTTTCTTATTGGGCAGTTTTTGTAGAAACAGTGTTTATACTCTTTTAATCAATTAAAGTAAATGCAGTTCTTTGGTTAGGAACAGCTTAGAACATGCTATTGTATGGTAAAACAAGTTTTCTCTGAAGGAATCTGTGTTTATACAGGAGCCATTAATTAATATTTTCAACGAAGATGCATGCGTAGCAATTTGAATATTTTCTAAAGTATTCTTTTCCAATTATATTGTGATCTTTTTAATGAATTACCATAGGACATCAATATGAATAAAATATACACTGTCCTATCTAAGGTCATGTCTATTTACGGAACACATCCTCACACAAACAATGAGTTCTTCTTTGCAATATCACAGAAATCTGAAAAGATAATAAATATTACACAAGTTGACCTAAGTATAACCAAGTCACACAAGATTGAAATGTTAGAACTTCTTATAGATTGGTATTCAGGTCAGTTTGTGTAGGTGTTTTTGTTATGAATGACATATATCTTCTAATATTTCAACGCCACTTATAATGTATTCAAGAAAATCTTTTAAAAGTTTGCCGTCAAAATACATGTTTATTTATAAAGACCATGCTCCAACTGGCGTCATTGTGCAAACATACATTATATGAATATCACGGGTAATCGTCACATCTAGTACCGTAAGAAGAAAACAGGTTCATCATAATGTTAAACTTTACTAAAGGTGAAATATGACACACGAAAACTATTACCCATCCATTTATCTATTCATAAAAAAGGATTTTTGCATGTTTCTATTTAAGCTGTTTGTTTTTCGATTTACTTTTTTTTTTTAAAAATACTAATCAATATAATGGTCTTGTACTTTTCTTGAACCAAGTTAAACAAGATGGTGTATACACACACAATTGATAAAGGTTGGTAAGGGATACATCTCTAGAGAAACATAAAAAAAGACAAAGATGAATAACATGTAATTAAATACCTCCAAAATCTAAATCTGCAGTAAAGGCAAAAGTGTGATGTAGTTCCTCCAAGTTAACCATGTCAACAAATCGTGCAATTTCCGGGTTACTTCGCGAAGTTGTTTTAAGAAAATAATCTATTTCATAAGCATTCCATCTAAGATCTTTGTTCTTGTCATAATATAAGAATACGAACGGGAAGGTCTTAAATCGATCATAGTCTCTTACAAAATCACGATACTCATAAAAGTCTAGTTCATCATTACCTGCGTCAAAACAAATGAAAATAAATATCTTAGTATTAGTTCATCTTAATTATGAATAAAATATTTGTGTTTGATTCCAAAGTTGTATGTTTTGTTTGTATAAAGATAATTGACACGACTGTATTGTATACGTGATGTATGCACTGTATCTCATATGATTGACACTTTTTAGGGACAGTGTACTGCTAATACTTGTTTATGTGAAAGGTTACAGGATAAGTATCAGTATGTTATGTTTACTATTGAGTACACGTGCAGAATATTTCTGCTTCGTTTATCGGTCTAAAATTTCATATGTTTTAGCAATAATAAAATTGTATAGCCTCTATTTACCACAGTTTATATTTACTTATATATTATATTTCAATGGAGGCAACATACACACGCTTTGTATAACATCATAAATCTCTTATTATTTTGACTGTACGTACATCTGAATTTTTGACAAGACAATTTTATATTATTGTTGGGTTGTGATTTTTGTCTACCATTACCCGCCCCTCTTTGGCTTTGTAGTTTTGATTTACCGGCGTCTTGTCTATTCTAAAACCTTTTATTCTATTGCGTAAATTAATGACTGCTGTTTCGAAGCTAGCCCTAGAGTTCGGAACAGGGGTGTCTCCCATCGAGTATTTATTGGCTCTTTTTTACTCTTATACATATCATATGTATTGGAGGCGTGTTTCAGATTGCTTTTTTGTATTATATGTGTTATCCCTTGCAAAAATGATAGTATCTAAGGATAAACACTTTTTAATATACATGTATATATTACTTCTTTGTTTTCATGTTGCTGATAAAGCGTTTTATTTGATTGCTATTAATTACTTACCATCCATATCGAAGTATTCGATCTCATCTACTGTAAATTCCCGATTCGTGCTTTGTCCCAATTCAAAAGAACTGATTTGGTCGTCCTCATTTGTATCAATTAGACTAAATAAGTTGTCTGAAGAAAAATGGTGATAGAAAACCTATTGATTCATCGAATTTATATATATTCATGTTTTCTTAAAACATGCATTTTTGGACAAAACAGTATGAATAGTATCAACAGAACAAGAGACATTGACAAAAAAACAACAACAAAAAACAATAGCTGCGTCAAACAATGAAGCACCGGAATGTAATTAATTAAATCGACATCACAACAATCATCAAGTCACCTAACACGAAACCAGGCGGTGTTGTTAAACCGGTTAATGAGGCCTCAACCTTCCCACTTCCCGCAAGAAGTCTTAAGTACAGACATACATTCAAAAATTTAATAAATATACTTCATGGCGCTGTAAATTATCTCAACAACTGACCGCCCACATCAATTGTCAATAAAAATCTAAATGAGTAAAACGTGTATACATATTTACAAAGGGCAATTGGAAACATGAAAATTGTACATAACCTAGTAGCATAAAGCTGAAAACAGTGGCTAATGCGTGGTAGATTCATAGATTCTTAGGAGAGCCAAACTCGCCCAGTTATGTATCAGGGGAAACAACTCAATTGGCTCAGGTAATTGCTATAACAGCAATGTGAGCTCAGAAATAAAGAACAACGCGAAGTCCAACTAACAACCAGAAGGACAGATATCAGGACCCAGCCTTCTCG
>JAUMGZ010238098.1:0-10758 GCA_032359645.1 Pododesmus macrochisma | reverse complement strand
GGTACCAACCAAACTGCTACAATTTTAGCACGCGATCTTGAACTCTGTGTAGCCTTTACGTGATCGCTTGTGAATCCAACTACATGTATATAAATGTACCATATATGGCCGACCATGTTTGTCTATGGAAAATGTAGTTTCAGAAACTCAATAGCCAAACAGAAAGTGGTTGATTATGCTTCAAAATTAACCCAGCTTCTACAATGAGCCACTGTTTGAACATGTACTATTAATATAGTTTAAAAAGCAAATCCAAAAAGTATTTTTCCTGTCCTATCTTTTGGTTTTTCTCCATTGGTCTTTTGTCACAGTATCGGTGAAAGATTGTGGACGTGACGTTAACCCCTTTTTAAACAAACTATCATAAACTAATGAAATGAACAATACGGTGTTATGAAAACTTCAATTGTGTAGCCTTCAGACGATCTCTGTTGACTTTTTGTTCCATTATGACTTTTTTTTGAATTTTCTTAATTAAATTTTTATTCGAAAAATATACAAATATTTATTGTCTTTTTATCTGAAATTTGACTTTGGTATATGTGTTCAACATTATCCTTTAACCTTTGACGCTGCTGACCTTTATCAATGTGAACTTTTCCTGCGTTTCTCAAACGCATGTCGGCAGTAATGACGTCACTTCCCACGTAGTTCTGAGGTGACTAGCTGCGGGAACGGTGGCTTATTTTGGCATTAAAATGTGGACATCCTGCCTCCGTGGCAAACTGTTCAAATTGTTCAGGCCAAAATGAGCGATATTAGATACCATTTTATTTGGTTCCCGCAGCTACGTGTATGAGGTGGCGAAAATAAAAATTTGATGTTCAACCAGTCTGAAAACTCGTGAATCAAAGTCAATGGGACGTTTAGCACACCAACACTGCTAGTTTGTTTGTTTCATTGGGGTTTTACGTCCTTTTCAACTCATATTTAGGTCATATTGAGAAGGTGTCTGCTTCTGACAGTTTGCACTGATTGCGACTTTATAGTGCTGTCTCACAGAAATATCACACCGCAGATACATTGACATGATACTTCACTCGGTCACATTATACTGACACCGAGACAAGCTTGTAATGTTGAGCACTTAGCAGGGAGCGAGAAGATTACCTAATTTTAACGGCTTAGGTTTGACGAGGCCCCGGAGTCGAACCACTGCCTTCCGGATCACGAGGCGAATGCTCTCCCTCGGGGCCACCGCGCGAGTTTAGCGACACATTAAATGTGTATGTTATGGCTTTATGGTATTAATGAAATGCCATTCTGTTTGTCTTTATTTGTGTGTTATGAACAAAAATGGGCCGTCGAAAAATGCATGACGGCGAAGCCGAAAATAGACTAAATTTCTTGATAAACGTATTTTATCTTTCGCTGTGATAATACAATCTAAGTCTTCGTAAAACAGTCAATATTTACTGTTTAACTGAATTATAAAGATTATTATTTTTGTTGCTATGAACGGAATACAGAGAAGCATGCGGGTTTGGTTTTTGCTTTTTGTTGTCGTTGGGTTTTTTGTTTGTATGGTTTTTAAATTTTTTTATTGTTGTTGTTCGGGTTTTTTTTTTTGGGGGGGGGGGTTGCTTTTTCCTGGTTTTTGTGTGTATGTTAAGTTTCGACGATTCATAACATGTACACTAGCATCTGATGTTTTTTCTGTTCATAGTCTGATGAAATATACTAATAAAAGTCCGTACTAAAGTAATACATGCAATAATAAATGTCTCAGCCACGTTTTAATGTAATCATTTTTTCATGCAACTATGGGTACAGTGTATTGAATTTCATACTGACGGATATTTCTTATTTTTCAGTAGTCACGATTCTCCTTAAAAATGACTCATTCAAGAAATTAAAGATGTTTCACGTTGACAAGTCACTGTCATCTTTAAGTGGATAAAATCGTCCTACAAAAGTATAACTATAAAACGGAGTGATGCAATACTCCGCCAAAGACAACCGAGTTCGTGGAACGGCTTCAGGTTATATTGGTACAATAAATGATAATGAAACTCGAGCTATGGTTTTTCTTTGGTCTTTCTCTGACAGTTAAAATGATGTAAAGTGACTAAAGCGTGCTGTCTGTGTCTGTCCCCAGTCATCAACTCGTCCTATAAGGCATTTCTCTACTTCCTCATTCCCGCGTGTTTGTCCACGAAGCGCGTGACACGTGACCAGCGCGCGCGCCTAAATGAGACCGCCGTCTTTGCCAATAATAGCGAAAAATATGCGAAAAGATTGAAATGGAAAAGCGTTATACGAAACGTCTAGGAACATGGGGTACTTTAACAAGCATATAACAATTGTATTTTATAGTAATAAAAAGTGGGCGTTGAAATACAGAATGAGGGAAGTCAATAAAAGAAACACAAAAGAAAGCATGTCAACTTTCGTGTGTTATATCTTGAAATAACACGTGTCATGAGCTAAAACTGAAATGACCTCTGGCGTTAGAACATATAATTGGGGCTTATATTTCACTGTAAAACTTAAGAATTCACACATCTGCAAGCTAATTATTTCATGGGTCCAAGGAATCTTAGATTTTCATCACCTCTCTTTGATACTCGGTCCAATATTTCAACATGATAGATGTTACATGAAGCATGTTGGTTCACAATTCCTATTACGTTGTGTCGTCAATCGGTGATGGTTTTTGCATGTCGTTTAGCGATAAACAACTTTTAGCATTGTTGTTCTAAGTCATTAGGAGTTTCTGTCTTAGTTAATTAATAGCCTTTCAAAATATCCAATTTCCCAGATGTACCTGGCTGCATCCGGCGTCAAGGTGCGCGATGATTACTCACGACCGTGTAACATGTGTACCTAAAGATGCATTCATAGAAAACGAATTAGATGTTTCTAAAAGTACAGCATCCATGATAACACGTAAAGGGGGCATACGGGAGTATATGGGGTGAAGGGGATCGTTTATGGAGGACTTGACGGAAGATACAAGTAAACTCGTCTACTCAAAATATTTTTACAAATTACATGTAGCATAATTTGGGTTAAACAGACCATAGCATGATAGATAATACCTTGTTTATTGAAAGTCTGGTTGAAGGTCTAATAAGGAGAGCATGGCTGTAGGCCTTATTGAGAGTCTGAAGGGAGGCTCTATAAATGCACAAATGAAACAACAAAATTAATATGTAAACAATTTATATACACTGATTGGCAGAATTCACGAGAAATCATATATTTGTCTTTCGAAAAACAGAAGAAGTCTATTTAGGCACAATGGTTATAAATATGTTAAGAGCCGGATTAAGTTTACTTGGTTGGTACCTCATTGTTCACATAATCTTTACCTTATATGTACTCTGTAGACATACATCGTGACTCTTACGTTACTGTTACTGTATTGTAATTAAACCATTATTATACTAATTCTTTAAACTATGCATCATTATAAGACATGAGATTCTATATATACTAAGAAAGTATACAATGATGTTCAACGTTGTAAATCTTCATTCATTTACTAACGATGTCTTATATAACATATTTAAATGAATCAATTTAAATTAATTGAAATATTAAACTTTTTTATGTTTTCTTTAATCGTAGATTGGGGATTTGAGTATATAAATACTACAAGCGATTTATTACCGCTAAAATGTTGTTTTACCATACATGTAACACCAACACGCGATACCACATTATCAAGTATACATACAAATTGGGTAGTTTAGACCATTTATATTTCCCTGTTATAATATGGAAGTTAAGAGGTCAATTAAGTGCTACTTACACATTTTTCAAGTCGGAAGAATTCAAAGAAATTTCAAAAGTTGATACTTTCCCGACTGTTTTGACTGCGGTTTTCTATACAAAGGCCACATGGGTGATTCTACAATAATATAAAACCCAAACTGTTACAATTTAAATGTTATTATTTGTATAAAGTTGTATCAGTGTATGCTTTGCTTTCTTATATTTCTGAATAACTTCTTGTCAGTAGCACCGCTCTGTTTACTCCACAGACACCCCAGTATTGATCGACTGGGAGTAAGTAAATATGTAAACACGAGTATTGTTAACTCGGTACACCTACCTGAAGTAACTTTCTCACGAGAAAACTTAACAAAGTGAGTCAACATAAACTACAGGTATTTACATTGCTAGTGTATCATTGGAGTTTAAATAGATATAATATTTAATGTAATTAACTGATTAAAGAAATCCTAGAATAAAGGTACACACTCAACAGGTGTATGCACATACCTTGACATATTTTATACGAGCAATTGCTCAATTCAAGCAATAGGCTACAGGTGATTTTTTTCTCAATCTCTTAAGGTTTTTCTCTGAAACCATAACAGGTGTAGATATGTGAAATAACACCTGTGAACGTTAGAGAATTATAGAAGTACTACGACGTAAATAAAGTAGTAATAAAGTGTGTGCACTGTATAATTCAAGGTTGTGGGAATTGTAAGGGAGAATTTTATA
Source organism: Pododesmus macrochisma (assembly GCA_032359645.1). Taxonomy (NCBI): domain Eukaryota; kingdom Metazoa; phylum Mollusca; class Bivalvia; order Pectinida; family Anomiidae; genus Pododesmus; species Pododesmus macrochisma. Next base: position 6,300 of record JAUMGZ010238098.1, on the reverse strand, counting down.
ATAGAGAAAATACTAAAGGGTGAACATGGATGGTGGGTATCAATATGTATAGTTCATATGTGAAGTAAACGATGCATTCAAAGATATAAGTTTTATAAATGAATGACTTGTATGAAGTGTAATGGTGAATAACTAAAAATTAGACAAGACCATATAATGACAGAATGCCTGATATCAAATATCGCATTTAACCACGAAAGATAAAAATGGAAAACTTTCGAGATATGATTTTAGCTTCCGCCAAAGAACTCAAAGAAGGGGACTTCAGCAACCCGCAATTCGGAAACTATGTATATGTAAGAGGGCAAAATTCATAATTTTCCAAACGCAGTAGGCCCAATTGATGCTTGAAATCTAGGCCCTGACACTTTTTCCAATCTTATAGCAGTAGATGTATGAAAAGATGTTTAACATGTCTTTACTGCTGAAATAAACATGGACAGTTTGACTGCCATGGAAGTTAGAATTGGAGAGTGCTTGGTTCGTGTGCGGTAGGTAGGTAGTGGATTATACATAAGACGTTAAAATAAGGTCCCCCTACTAAGCACTCGGCATTCTGGGTAGAGGAAGGGCTCAATGGCTCGGCGTAAGTTGATTGTGACTGAATGAAGTAGTTTGTCAATGTGTCAACGGCATGATATTTCAGTGAGACGGCACTATAAGGCACCATCAGTGCGCACTGTCACAAACAGTTGAAAGAGGCGTTAAATCCAAATTAAACAAACAAATATGAACTGTAACAGAAATAAACAATAATCTTAGTAGCTTTATGCTTACACGTATAATAAAAATATAAAAAAAAAATCTGTATGTTTAATGAAATTACATGCACATTTTTTATTGGGACTTTGGATAACAAACATCATCTTGTACTGTTATTATGTTTAATCTGATTTTCCAACTTGTTACTGAATAACCATGCTGTACCCTACATTTTCCTTTGTTTTCTTGGTTCAATTTTGGTATATATTGGTCTGGTTTTCCTCATCGTCAAACACCCATGGTCGAAGACACTTACCATGTTATTACAGTCAGTCAAACACCCATGGTCGAAGACACTTACCATGTAATTACAGTCAGTCAAACACCCATGGTCGAAGACACTTACCATGTAATTACAGTCAGTCAAACACCCATGGTCGAAGACACTTACCATGTAATTACAGGCAGTCTCACGGAGATCTCCGCGCCTTCCAAGATATAAAATGCATATAGATAGAACCATGAGTCAATATATGTGATTTAAAGAACTCTTCAGCTCTCCAGAGTTAAAAAGGAGTACTCGGTGAGTTCTTCGTAAGACGGTTATCATCCGCTATCTGATTGGCTGAATTTCCGCCATCGCCTCGTGAGTTATCCATACTTGCGAGTAAAACTCTGCCAGGTGACTTGCAGTACGTACGGTAAACAGTAACTTTGGTTTCTGACGATCTGTTTTTCTTAGCTGGTTAACAAAACCAGTGATAGTATTTGAATATCTACTTTCAGATGATCTTGTACCTTCATTGTTGTATCTTGGTATGTATTAAAATGTGTCTGCATATATGACAGTTAATGACAATTGACATTTAAACGAAAAACTCAAAATCTAGTAGCTTAGAAAATATTATGACGTCAAACGAAAAGATGCATTGCCAGATATACAGAAAGTTAAATCACAAATAAACATTTAAAACATATTTGATTTTAATCGAACAGGAACCTAAACAGACTTGATTAAAAAAAGACATACTTATCATCTTTCATGATCAGACATGTTTGAATTTTAATAACATGTGTAAGACAAATGGTAGCGTCACGTGCTTGATATAGTTTAAGAATTTCAGGGAGAATTGATTTTTAGAAACGATGTAATATTTCCTGAATTATCTATGTTAGTATTAAATACACCTGACACTGTGTATGGAACCATTTTGTTTCAAGACCGGTATGCTAATAGATTTGTTTTCCGCAGAACTAGAAATATGAACGATTATGGCGCCAAAGAAAGAATTAATAGCGGAAACATTCACAACCATTTAAAATTGGAAACGATATTACGGAGAGCGACTAGCGTTTCTTTTTTCGCCGTCTACACAGACAATAGCTCCTAACACGCTATCTTCTTGTACATCTTGGCGAACTGTGGCTTTCCGCCGTGTCACGTGATGCGGGCACTTCCGGAACTTGGTGTTAAGTTACGGCAATTTTGGTAATGACTCTGCGATAAATAACCATTGTTGCGATGGTGCTGTCATCTCGTGGAAATATTTTGACATGCTGCAGACGGCTTCGTGAAATACTTGGCTGTATGAAGGATCTACGATAGAACAACGAAGGCCTAAATGCTATAATTTCCTTCGATCCTATTTGTACGTGGATCAGCGACATGCATAATTTGTATAAATCACTCGAGAAAACAGAGACAAAAGATATTGAATTATATTTACATCTTTACGACAAAAGTGTAGTTACAATTGTATCGCTAAACGTAGAGTCAATCTAATATTACACCACACTCAGTACCATGTAATGATTACTTTTAATTATGCACTATTTAGTCATTGCCGAACTTATTACGCCGTGACCAAAATACATTTACATTTTGTATTTAAAAACAACAACAGCGTTAGTCATTGGATTATTGGCTAACCCTGACACAAACGATACAAGACGGAATTAAGAAAGCCAAAAAACGCCAATTTCTTTTCAAACACAACATGAATTATAATGTATGATGTTCCAGTGGTTGTCATTAGTTTGCAGTTCAAGTGATCTGCCCCATCCCCTATTTTACTGACCCTCTATGGTTCTGTAGGGGGTCAGTAGAAAATCATATAACTAATTTTACTGACCCTCTATGGTTCTGTATAGGGTCAGTAGCAAATCATATAACTTATTTTACTGACCCTCTGTATTTCTGTATGGGGTCAGCAGCAAATCATATGACTAATTTTACTGACCCTCTTTTGTTCTGTAGGGGGTCAAGAACAAATCATATAATCAATTTTACTGACCCTCTACGGTTCTGTATGGGGTCAGTAGCAAATCATATAACTAATTTATCGCACCGAGGACCTTTCTCGTCCTTGAGCATTTACCACGTATCTATTTTCTAACCACAACGTAAACATTGTAATGCGTAAAGTGAAACTAGACCTCATAAATATTCATGAGACAAAGGGAGATAACTAAAGTAAATGAGGCGGGCTTCCAACATTCGACATCAGATAAGCAATGACCAGTTACAAACAAACATTGCAAATAAAACAACCTATCAAAAGCACTCAAAATCCAAACTAACAAAAAGCAGTTGGAAAATGATGGAGGACAGCTACAAAACATAACGACAAACAATCAAATGTACGACAAGACAACATAGGGCCAACTAAATACAATTAAAACTCATTCCAAAGGCAATAGAGGTTACGTAAAGTATGCGAAGGAAAACAATTGAGGCCAACTACCAACAGCTAAATCGATACTCTTCAAAACAAGCAGTGTCGGTTACCAGCAAACAAATGAAAACTTTAAAAGTTGAGATTAACAATTGGAAGCACTCCAATCATAATCAAGGTCAGCTGCTGGCAAGTACTATTTTGATAAACAATGTTTGTGACAGTGGTCAAGAACGATGTCCTCTCACCCATTTAGTTTTTGTGTCGTCATTTTTAAATGCCCGTATTACGTTTGCAGGCTATTCTGGTGGTGACTTTATGATGAAGCTGTTGTTTGTTGGTCAATAACTTTTGTTCTGTTGATCCTATTTTCCTTGTTTTATATCATTGTGTGGTTTCGTTACCCATATATCGGAACTACATATTATAAAAATGGTGTATACAAAGCTACTCTTAGAATAAGCCTAACATGCCTAAAATGTATTCCGCTAAGGGATATCGGAATAGATATCCTTCCCGTGTTACAAGAATCCACTCAGACCACTGTCATACTGTACTTGTCAATGACTAGTGCTAGAAATGTTCATCTTTCTTATGTATTGACTGATATTAATATGATAACAAAATCTCATTACTCCTCTACAAGCTTTCATCAGGGTCGGGTACCGCTGACATTTTCATTAGCACCTTTCAAAAAATATACAGATGCTTTGGAACACACTACGTTTCTCTTATTGAAGCATAAACGTGAAAAAGTATCGAACTATACAAAACGGCAGCGCCCTTTTCTCATGAAGGTGCACAACTAAAGTACGTTCCCTTGGAAATGCCTGTATATTTGGTAAGTGGATGATTTTCCGAATCCTAGTTGGCAATACCGTCACGTAGTCTTTGTTTTTCACCAATGCTTGAAGTATTTCTCGATCACTGGCTTCTTATGGTCATTTGGAAAAGCTTTAAAATCCTTCCAATTGCACTGTTAATGCCATGTACTGTTCTTGCCGTAATCTTTGCGTAACACTCCGAACGCCTTGATGGAAGCTGGACTCTAATTGGTGAGTTTTGACTAAGTAGTCGAATGCCAGAGAGCATCTTGACCCTGATGGGAACAATTTTCGATGCGTAGTACACAGTAAGTGAAACATGAAGCATGTGATCTTTTTCAAATGTTGTTACATTTGTGACGTTATTTTTGGATAGGGTTTTTAATGGTCTATTATACTATTTTTTGGGGTGATGGAAAAGAATTGTGTTTTTCCCGTTAGAACTCAGATTACACGAGTATTGTGTTCATAATTAATTTCTGTTGTAAAGTTTGATCGGATGTCCTAAAATGATATACTAAAATATGAAATTCGAGAGTATCACGTTCATTAGCTACGCGTAATATTTGAATTTTTTCAGAAATCATTTAGAGCTACGATGGGAACGGACGGTCTATGAATATTTTATTTACCGTTCAATGGAGAATATTTTCAACAAATTTAGAAGTACATGTTGAAGGGTAGAGGCCAGACAAAGATCTGCACGTCCTTCGGAGGGGACGCTAATCTGGCGGTCCCATGTACAGGGATTTTAACCCCCTGGCACGATAAAGATCCCCATGTTAAGTTCGATACAAGGGTATGCTGAAACGCCGCTGCATGGGCACACCCTTCTTTCTGAACTGTCTCTATTACTTTCGTTTCCTGTTCCTGTCGCCGCTTCTCTTTATGTCCTATCTTTTTCCTAAGTTTTTTATGTCGTGTTGAAAAGTCGTCAGAAGAATTAATATCTTTCGGAAATGTGATCTATTTATGGTTTGGCAGAACACCGAGTCTGATGGAATTGGGCCCTTTTCCCTAGCTGTACCCTCTTATTGTACAATTGTAACCCTTACTTTAACTGCACGCGCAGTGAATCACGGCGCACCTTGTTGATGCTAAATCAATGCAGTCTAATGTGGCATGGCTGTTGTAAACTCAGTGTTATTTAAACGCACATAGCGATATGTTTTCGACTATATCTGTATTTTCTTGTTTATTAAATCATAATTGGCTGTTTGGAGTGAAAGATTATGTATGGACGTAGTCTAACACCAGTCACACCGGGCTTACGACCAGGTTACGACCTAGCTACGACTGAAAAATTTCGGAATCACAGTGAAATCGTAGAAAGAGCGCACAACTGGTCGCAGACGTCGTGGTTGATCGCAAGAGCAAAATCATTCGCAACGAGGTCATGGTCACGTTCAAAACTTTTAACCTGCGATTCCAAATCGTAAGAAGGTCGCAGACAGGTTTTGTATAGTCATACCACGAGTCGCATATGGACGCACAACCAGTCGTGCATGATCGCGGGCCAAGTAGTTGCAAGATTGGTCGTGCTACTGGTCTTACCACCTAACGATTTGTGGTTCCACCTGTCGTACGACCTCACACTTGGTAGTGCGATCACCCACGACCACTGCTACAAGTTGCGCGCTCTTTTTAAGATTTACCTGCGATTCCAACATTTTTCGATCGCAGCTAGGTCGTAATCTGGTCGCAGGTTCGGTGTGACTGGGAAACACAATCGCAAATGGAGATCGTAGCAAACATTGCCGATTGGTCATACCTCGGTCAAATTGCCACCAATCGCACTATCTACAAATCGTATGATCAAGTGTGACTGGGGCTGAGTTTGGTATGTACATACAATGTACCAAATTGAAACGGAAACATCACGGTGGCTGACACATGTGTAACAGAAAACGCTTACTTCTTCCCGGCCACCTGATTTCGTTTTTATTTTTTAAATAGAAGTTCGAGATGTCGACTTTTTAAGTAAATAATTGTACTTGTCAATGTTATTTGATGTATGTGGGAAGAAACCGGAGTTCCCGGAGGAAACCCACGTGTTCAGGTTGGCGATTGGGGTGGTACCGGATCGCCAACCACACCAC
>JAUMGZ010238086.1:0-20893 GCA_032359645.1 Pododesmus macrochisma | reverse complement strand
CATGGGAAGCTGAGTAGAACAAGACGTGAGATGGACCGAGAGTAGCTTGGATATAAACCTCCCATTCTTTTCTGAAATAAATTCAACATTTCCAGTAAAGTCTGTATGTTGTACAAAAGAAGACTACATCTCCTGTGTAATCTATTCTCCTGTCCCTCCCATGTATTTATATTATTTTAAGTTCTAAGATAGTGAGACTTAAAACAGTTTGAGTTACCTCCGTGACATTTCAGTGAGACAGCACTATGAAGTTGCCACAAGTACGCCTTGTTGCAAGCGGACACTGTCTCGATATGACATATACATGAGTTAAAGGGAGGCTTAACCCCAATAAACAAACTACAACAACACTGCAGCAGGGACGACAAAAATAGTAGTTAATAGTGTACAATGTACAATTGACAACTGTATTACTAATTAATTGTATTCAATTAGATGCATGTTGATTAATCCTTTATATTAAAGATCATTAGAAATCCTCAAAATTGTTAAATCAAATAAATATTTAAACACATGCATATGTACTGTACAGCAGAGATATTGATTATTGAATACTGTCAGTCTGAAAGAAATGTCTGATAAAAACTGTCAGTCTGAAGGAAATGTCTGATAAAAACTGTCAGTCTGAAAGAAACGTCTGATAAAAACTGTCAGTCTCAATGTCTGATAAAAGCTGTCAGTCTGAAGGAAATGTCTGATAAAAACTGTCAGTCTGAAGGAAATGTCTGATAAAAACTGTCAGTCTGAAGGAAATGTCTGATAAAAATCCATTGGACTGACAAAAAAGTGAGAATTTAACAACTGATTTCAACCAAGGGACTGATAGTCAAAAGGACTGATACCTCAGAAAAAATTTCAAGGAATCTGGTACAGCTGTATACTGCTAATTAATCACAAGTTGTTGTTGTAGCATTTAAAGGTAAAGTTTTACAGATGCCTCTAAAACCAATATAACATCTCCAATGCTTTAGAGAAATTGGGGGTTACGTGGGCATTAAAAGTCAGTAGCACATTAACCTGGTGGGAAATTCTTTGTGTAGTATGTAATGGCAACCAAGATGACAAGAGTAAATTTGTAGACATGATATACCGTGAATATATATTAAATAATCAAATAACTTGAGTGACATTTTGAACAAGTATGATTTTTGGTTGTTCAGGTATTTGTCTCATGCATGACTTCATTATTTTGTTGTAGGCATAGAATTCTAAATTTCTTTACACATTTTTGATACATGCATACCTACCAACTCAACTGCCAAAAACGGGTTACACCCGCGATTTTAACCCTCCATCCGCTAAAATGCGATCACCGGACGGGTCATCGTTTTCACCCCCTTTAGGCCACCTTCACCCGTTTTCACCCGGGGTTTGGTTTCATATATTACAATGGCCAAGTTTCATTCGGAAAGCTCAGGTATTTTCCTTACGCTAACTAGTGCGTAAACGTCCGGTTTAGAAACCATACACAACAAAGAAATGTTCCTTGAAGCTTTACAGTTGTTATCACTAATCAAGTTAAGGTAATTAAGTACAGGTAATTAATTACAGGTAAGTTTGTGTAACATGATAAAAGTGACTTACTTTGGCATATTATTTTCTTGTGTACCTATGGCATATATGTCCTGTACAAACTCACTACTCTCTGGAAGAAGGAAGTCTTGTATTGGCTCCTTACATTCCTGCAAATATATATATATAGCAATATGGTTGTTATCAAATTCTTTAAAAGAATCAAATTAGACAGCTGAGCATCAATTCTTTTGTCTTATGAATCAATTTAATTTAATTCCACAATATTTGCTGTCTAAATTGTTTTACAGTGTCTGCTGTCTTAGTTGTTCCATAGTATTTTGCAATTTTTATATTTTGTTGGTCTGAATTTTTGAATAAAATATTCTTTTATATTTTTTTTTATTTATTTATTGTTTGATTGCACCTTGTTTGTTGGTCCTTTTGATTTGTGATGTCATTCTTCATACTTCCTTCTTAAATTGTCATCACTGACTGATTGTAACATGTTATATAATCATTTAGTAATACAGGGATTTTTCTTGGTTTTTGGGAATCATATTGGGAATTTAAAATTGCAATTATTGAGATTTTGGGAAAATTCAACAAGTCAACAAAGATGTTTGTTAAATTAATGAACAATAATATCAAAGTGGCAATTTTCTTGTTTGGCCTGTTTGAACATTGCTAAGTCCTCCTACTTACTGGGATCGTCCAAGACCATGGACATCGTTTTATTATGGATGCTGTGCGTTTAATTAATAAAATATTTACGTTCAGCAAAACATGATAATTTTCAATAACAACCAACAAAAAATTAATTTCTACACCCCTAGAAAAATCCCTGTAATATATCTGTATCAGATTACATACCTTGACATCTCCCATATTCCAGCTACCTATCCACACTTTAAGTCGTCGGTCAGGGAAATAACGGTCAAGTTCTGCAGCACCAATAACAGCAGAAGTTACACTAGCGTTTCCTCCTGCTGATCCAGTTCTACAATGAAATTACCGTAAGAATAGTTTTACTTTCATAAATTTACATGCACCATTCGACTTTTCATTATCATTTCCCTGAAAATTTATATTTGCACTCAAAATCATTTAATACTGACAATATTTATATTGATAATATAGTACATGCCCATAACCTAAAAGAATTTTTGTATATTAATTTGATACTTAAAATTAAATATCATTGAAGATTAATTTAAAACAAATTAAACTATTTTTTAAGTTGAAACATGTCATTATTAAAACAAGAGGCTTTTTTGCATTTCAAATGTCTGAAACATTACCAAATTTCTTTTGCAGTACATGTAATAATCTAAAATACAAATATAAAATTGCGTGAAATGATTAACAGACACCAACATCTGCTTATAATGTTTAGATTAGGTATATGGCTACATGCATATGTATATATACATTCTATAGTACTGCAAGTATGTTTGGACATGCAGACAGATTATCTTTTTTATAGAAATTAATAAACAATACATAATTACATATCAACCTCAAAAGGGCAGTAATATCATGGTATAGAGTTTGACGTTATTCCTATATGCATACGTAGTGAAAAAGAGAGGAAAAACCAAGATTTTGAATTTATTACCTTGCTCTTGCTTCCTGTATTGAGATTGGCATGAGTACTGAAGATGTGGACATTGACCGCTGAGACATGAGGTCAGGATGACCTTTACTCTGTCCAACAGGGCTAGCACCAGACATAGGAGAATTGAAATATTTATTCATTGTATAAGCTGGATCACTTTTATATTGAGTTTTTAACGTCTTTGAGGACAAGTCTCCTAACACAGGAGGTTGACCTCGTGGAGATATTGGCGATAAACGTCCAGATTTAGGAGTAGACATTGCACTGTCAGGTTTTGTGGGATCCTTCATCAGAATGTCTTCATATCTCTTTTTTATATCCTTCATGTCAGCTTCTGAATCAATTGTTCTGTTGGGTACTTCATTTTTTGTTTTTACCGATTCTTCTTCCATTTTTTTCAAATTTGTTTTTGATGAAGACTGTTTCTTTGATTTTCTTTCTATTTCAGTTTCTTCACTAGAAGAATTAGGATCTCTATTGCGTTTTTCCCCAGTATGAATTGTAGATTTAACTTCCTTCTTGTTAGGACTATCTTTATGGTCTGTACGAGGAGTAGTTGGAGGTTTTGGCATAAAAGGACTTTTAATTAAATCGTCTGTGTTTGTTTTATCATTTACCATTTTCAAAGCCCGAAAGCGATGAATTGTGGCATCTGAAGGTGCTTTTTTACTAATTGTTCCGTCATTTTTGTCATTTGCATCATCACTATCCGAATCTACGTCCATGGGAGGAAGGGGAGATAAATCTCCCTTCCGTGCATCATTTTTTCTTTCTCTGGGTTTGGGTCTCGGTGGTGTAGAAGTAACAGTATTTGATTTATCAGATTTAACACTTTTAGATTTTTTGACTTCAAGCTCCTTAACTGTTGTCCCTTTAGAATTAATATTGTTATTCTTATTCACATTGTCTTCAACAAATTTTTCATCCTTCTTAAACACATCATTTTTACTTGCATTAGATCTAACAGAGTAACTTGAGCCTAATTCACTCCCACTTTCAGACTGTCTACGTTTTTCTGCTAGTTTTGATACTGCACTGCGTTTCTTCTTGTGGGATTTTGTGATTGGTTGTGAGGTGTCTGATGTCGGGGGCTTACTGCTATCCGTAGAAGTTGACTCCATCCTGATTCCATGCTACATTGACAGTTTGTTGATGAGGATGACTCGCACACAGTGATGATGATGAAGACGGACACACAGTTATGATAAAACACATATGAAATAGTTCACCTTTATTGACACCTGTAAATGAAGTGACAAAGATTATAACATGTCCATGTTGTCCCATGTAAGAATAAAAAATAATTTTTATTCTGAATCATAAAAACCATCATGGCTACATTATATATAATAACGATGTATTGATTCACTGCGTAACACTTGAATCACGATCTTTTACGTTTGGTTCAATTCTCGATATTTTTTCCCCCTGAATTTCGATACCCCCAAGATACATTTTTAAAATTAGACTCCATGACTGCTGACTAATAAATGGTTGGCAGATTGCAGTTTCTAGAGCCAATGGGCGACAAGGAATATGCAATTGACTATGGAGAGGTATCTGTACGTGGTGATTGTCAATCTCCCTTGATTGTTCAGATCCAAAGTATGAAAACATTTTGGGTTTAGTTCAGTTGATGAAGAAGTACTATTGGATAAAATAATATTATGTATATATACAATTTGTTTTGCGGAATTAGCATGTCAAACAACGAACATATGCATGGCATGGCAGTTGAAGCGGGAAATGTCAGACAATAGTTAGAGGTCCATTAATAAAAACACAAAATTAAGATGGTAGGTCTGGACACTTTTCCGGAGATGTTAATATCAGCTTGGCAAACTCAACGCTTTTTGCAATGTGTGCTTTATCATATTCGTGTATGAGTTTTCTGTTTTGAAATAAATACTTTTCTTCTTTGCTCTCTATATTAAGTAGGCTTTTTATCATTTAAAACATTTGCAAAAATGATTTCAACAACATATAACAAACAAATACACTATTTTCCCAAAATGGTTATAAAGCCATATATGGGATTTAAAAAAAAGTAGTTAATATTGATCAACTTTAAGTAAAATATTTCTAGAATCAAAAATATCAAATCGTACATCAAATATCGAGATACGTATTGAATTGAAAGCCTAATGAATCGTTGCAGCTCATATGTTTTACAAATTTTAAATAAATTACCTAAAAACATACTTTGACAGGATATATCCACTATTCAATAATCTGTATACAAAATATGTATAAAGATAGTTTTAATTCCCTTTAGTGGTGCTGTGTAGCGTTGTTTGGATGAAAGAATGTCATCGAGCTCACAATGCATCAGAGATCATGTTTGAGTCATTATCACAGAACAAAACGAATTCAACACAAACACGAGTGTATAAAATGTTCCACATAAAATCGATTGACTAAGTCCACCAATGCAACCAGATGTGTAACGAATGCCGGCCCACGTGTACGTCAAAACAAAAATAAACCAAAATAAACAACTGGGTGTTATGCATAGCAACTTGTAAATAGAAAGAATATATACATTTTTCTTGGTGATTACATACGTTGTGATGTGGGAATATGAAAGCATTGAAACAATTCTTTGAAAATACACAAGTTCTTACCACGCATTATGCATACTTTATCACAATATGTAAAAAATGTACCAGGAAAATATTTTGTTTGGTGTCTCCATCCTCCATCTTGGAATTTTGCCTTATTTGCGCATGCGGCGAATCTGTATCTATCTACGCTTAACCTTAACGAGATTCTTATGCATTTCAAGCGTTTTGCATATTGCATTGGGAGTCAGGTGAAACTGTCGCAAAATCTTAGTATTATTGTATTTGAAGAATGATTGATAGCATAAAATTAAGAAAGTGTTTTGAGTTTATATTCAAACAGAGCTGTAGATATTTTTAAAACCTCTTAAGAGACAATCTAAAGTCGTAAAAATATGCCATTCTTTCATCCTCCCCAAATATTACGGGCACCTGTTCGAGATAACATCACCCTTATATTAAGTCTTTAGTAATTACTTTCATTTAATTAACTTGTTGTGAAATATTTACTTCCATGCTTCAATTTTTATAAACACTTCATAAAAAACACATCTTTTTTTAGAATACGAAATACACTAAATCCGTGCAGTCGACGAGAACAGCCCTTAAAGCATTCGATGTCTCTTTAGAATTTACCACTAGCTTTAAGGAAAGTATCAAAGGTAAATTCGAATGATTGCTTGCCAACATAATTGTTTAACAATGGTGGACACGCACGAGTTAGTGTGAAGTGCGAGTTAAAAGTTAGTTCACAGGTAAAACACGCTAATGTCAAGTGCGAGTACAGACAAAACTCTAAATGACTATTTCTCTCCTATACGGTGACATGAATGCAGACGAAAAACCAGAATCAAGCCATGAATTCAATTTTTTTCTCGATAGACAACTTCAAAATAAACTTTTGGATATAGACGAAGAGTTGTTCAGTGAACAATTAGATAAAAATGGTGACGGGAAAACGAGGTTAAAAAGATATGAGGAAATTACGAGCTGGATTCACGACAGTTCGAAGATTAATTTTAGGAAACCAGAAAAAGAAATTATTAAACCAGTAAAAGAGTTTATTCAGCCATGGAAGGAAAGTAAGTTAAAAATTTCACAGTATGATAATTTTGTTTTCAAGCATTATGCTGATATACGACATTACATAGAGCAGTATAGGGACGAACATACTTATGGCTTAACATACAAATCTCCAGTTACAAGGGATATACCACCTGGTGAATTAAGACGATATGTTTCCCACCATTCTGCTCCAACAGCAATTACTCAACAACAGAACAATAATAGCTCAGCGTCTTGTACTTGCTCAGGAAACAATTCTGGAAGCAACAGTGCTACATACTCAAGTTCCAATAACTCTCAGCTGCTGACAGCCTCTCTACACCCGAGTGCCAAACGTGATTCCCACTCTACTGGTGCTACCTCTAGGACTTTAGGGTATAGTAACAATAATCAATCTAGTCATAATAGTCACCCTCATCAGTGTAGTAAACCTAGTCATGTTCATCATAGTCCATTCTCTGAAAATGCGTACAAATATAAACTCTCACCAGAGGCAGTTTGGCACTCGGAAACAAATGAAATTGAAACAGGTGCTCGATTAGAGGCAGAGCACTCAAAGTCGTCCAGGATCTCATCAGCTAAAGGAGACCGAGGCAACAAGTCCCCGACAAAGGTCATGGTTCCAGCTAAAGGACACCCCATACAATCAGTCACGGTGTAAGTATTTTTGTTTTTCTTTTATTAGCATTCACAATCATTTTTATCGATCATTTCCCTAAGAAAAGATTTCCTTGTGTAATTATGGTTTTAATTAGACTTTACATGTTTTTATTGTGAGTATTTCTGTTGTATATATTTATAACAAATATCAGAGATCAACAATTCTGTACAGAAATGAATAAAATCAACAACAAAAATTATACACAAAACCAAAAATTCTGTGTTGACACTATAATGACTGCAACATAATTAAGGTAGATAGGAAAATCTGTCCAGTTTACTTAAAGTTTAACTTAAGCTATATAGAGATAGGATCATGATTGACCATGGTCAGTGCTTATCTAAAACTAGCCAAAAAACTATATTTGCATGGTGTATGTAAAGTATTTATATTTATCTTAAAACTTTGTGTTCAAGTTTGCAGGGCTCTCCTACTAATTGTTTTAAAACTGTTGACATTTTTTATGATTTTTTAAAAACTTTTGTCATACAAAGTTAGTTATATAAACATTTTTAGTTATCACGATTGTTGATAATGTGTTATGAGATTCACAGGCAATGCATAATATCAATTGTTTTAATGTTCATGACATACAAATTAGAAATGTACTAACTAATACTTACAAACAGTTAAAGACATAGGATCGACGAGTTTCGTGTCAAAATCACACTGTGAGGTTGTTGCTTAATTTATTTATTATTTGTCAATAAAACACAGAAAACAACGTTTAAATGTCTGTATTTATGTTTCTTTTATGAATTTCTGCACTTTTATCATATTCATACACCCTCACTGGCTTGAACCAAAGAATGCACAGGCACATTGAAGACAAACATGTTGACATGAGGTAAACATATCGTAATGGCATATTCCACACATTGAGATACTCCACTTCTTTGTACAGAACTTCTATTAATAACCATTGCTAAAATTTACTTTTTGAAGAATAAAAATCACAAAATTCACCTGTAATTCATATGGTTTAGATTGTTATTTGTAGAATTGTTTAACTATTTATCATAAAACCAAGATGTGTTCCATAAGTAATTCACAAATTAAATACTCTTTGGTAACCCAGTGTTGACAGTCAATATGTCTCAATGCCTTTTAAATGTCCATTTAAACTTTCTATTGAGAGGCCTAAATTAAGGTTATTTGACAATAAAATGTACACGTGAACAGCCAAAAAGTAGGTAGTATTAACATTAATTGTGAGTTTATTCATGTGTCAATTTAAGTTACTCTCTTTGGTTTTATAAGTCATTGCACGTGGTTCTCGGATAGCATATATGTAAAATTAATGAGCTCGATGTAAATAGACGACCTAAAACGGTCAACTATATTTTGTTAATCAAGATAATTAGAAAATGTGCGATAGAAAGTTTTTAAATCATATCTTTTGAATCACAGCAAAACTGCAGTTTTTCAGATACCAAAATTTGACACAAAACTCGTCAATCCTTATATGTGTTTAATAACATGTACAATAAACTATATTAGAACCTAGCTGTTTATTACATTACCTTTAAAATATGCATGGCCGTCAATATTCTAATAGATTAAATAAAAACAAAAACTATGAATCTATTTCTATATTTTATCATCAGGATATAAATTTTATCAAAGAACTCATACTGTTTTTCTAACATCAGTTTAACAACTGTTATCAGGAATGTGTATATATTATCATGATTATATACATGATATATCTATCTAGTACCATCGATATTGTACACAGAGATCATTGGAGCTGGATGTTTGCCAGTAGATTATAGCATTGTTAAAGTTTTATTTCAATGTTTAATACCTATATGTATTTAGCACTCTTCCTGTGTACAGCTCAACTATTGATTATGCTCTTTGTTAGGGACAATTCTACATTTTGATGTGACCAATGCAGAGTTTATGTTAAACACAAAAGAGTTTAGTGTAGAGTTGACTTGTTGTGTGCTGGATATATAAATATTTATTAATCATTTTCTTTTTTTTCATTGATTCAAACTATTCATTGAACACTGAAATACAAAAAATGGGACAATTTATTAACACCTTCTACAACTCTGTAAGGAAAAATCTGTTAATTCTCTTTTGATTGCATTTGTGTTCCAATACTGAACAAATTTAATTAATAAAATTAAAATATATAATTACAAAATCGTATGTCTTAATAGTAGGTAATCATACACATATATATAAATGCATCGTTTTCTTCAGTTTTTCAAAAGCTGTATAGACGATAAATAACAAAAATAAAACATACTGGTATCAATGCCAATATAAATTTACCAATTAATATTAATTTCAAAATGCAACAGAAATTAAGACATTTAGATATATCAATTCTATAGAGAATAACAAACTGTTTTTATCAATGAAAATCTTAACAAAAACTTGTTCCTATGGTGAGGCCAAAAGAAAAAAATAATTGTGTTTCTGCTAACTCTACCGACCCTCATTATTAGTGCCTATACCCTAAACGTTTTTAGGCCATTTTCAGACAAGCACAGTGTTAAAGTCAGAACGTCTGTCTCTACATAGCCTATGTAAAAACTTAAAGTAAAAAGATTTGCCTACCTACCTACCCACCACCCACCCTAAAGTTTTTGAAGCCGTTAGGGGAAACACAGTATTATTGTTTTTGCCTGAATACTCATGATCATTTGAAAGCTTTAGTCCTGATGACAACTACCTTGTGGTACATTTATACACAATAAGTCAGCATCCATTATATGAATATAATTCCTGGGACTGCATGATTGGTCTGTTTTATATAGTGTGGATCGGAGTATATCTTATTTCAATGGCACTCAATTTATTTTTGTATATAAAGAGGCACAAATTTATTTTTTGTTTCGTATTTTAGATTCTTTTAATTATGTTAACAGACTATTGATTCTAAAATCCATAAAAATTAAATGTTTAATTTCAACTCGTTTATCCTTTAATAATTTCTTTTCAATTTTTAAGCAATAATTTCATTTTAAATGTTATGTTCCGTTTAGTGCTCTTATAATCATTATATATAAACTTAACCGTGATCAAATGAATGTTCTATACATGTTCTTCCTTAAGTAAACCCTTCTCTGCCTTTAATCAGCTCTCTCATCATGATGTAACTGATATATATGTCTAGCCCATTCATGGTCGACTTCAACTCTGTCATATTTGCAATTCTTATGTAACTACAAGAATTAAATGCAACAATGAAGTGTAATATACTGATATGTTACCCAGTGTACTGTTGTGTAAATGGACAAAATACCTCCGACAGTCTGGAAATGATTGACAGTACTCATGCAGTATCTCATGAATAGTGTCGTCCATATGAGGTATAATTGTACCCATGTAAAATATAAAGGTGTATGAATTTGAAGTGCTTTATATTGCTGTTGGCAAGTATTTTTAGCCTACCTGGACAATGTCCAAGTAGACTTTCCAAATACAAAGTTGTCACCCCTTGTCCTTTCTTCATTGATCACGACCTTTCATATTTTTTACTTCTTTAAAAAAACTGCTTAAGAATTTGACAAAAACTTGCTGTGGATGCTCCTCTTTGGTCTTCTTTATATGTGTGTTCAACTTTGCAAGAGTCTATATGCAATATTGCCACCTAAGCTAGCTTCTATTTGGCTTAGACCTTTTTGACTTCTTGTCAAGAACCATTTACCAGATTTTCATGAAACTTGATCATGTTGTCAGATGTAGAGGTTCTTTTTGCAGCCCTTTCGGGTGTGTGCTGCCAAAATCCATCCAATATGGCCATCATAGCTTTTAGCTTCTGATTGGCTGAGACCTTTTTCATTTCTTTTTAAGTACCATTGAATCCAATATATTCCATTACAGCCATTGGCCTTCTGATTGCCCGAGACATTTATTTTAATTTCTAACCTGCAGGAATGGCTGGTCTGATATAAATATCTTGATAGATGTTATTGCATTACACAAAGCAAACAAACACAATCTTTGTGTCTAAGCACATCTACATGTACTGTGTTTTGATTTTGTAAAAAATCTTCATTAAATCTATAGTTGCAAACTTTTTTCTTTCATTATTAAAGATATCATGAATGTATACCATTGGAGATTACAGCCCAATGGGCCTCTTGTTATTATCAAGACGTATATTAAAAATCTAAAAGCGAAAAAAGGTGTCAGTGAGCAATTCCTGCCCCACATGTGTCACCCAACCTGATGTAATCTGTGTCAAATTGGTATATGTAGTGACCATTTCCACAGTATTTGCTAAGGCCTATGTACCCACTAATCAGTGTGAATACCAGTCACTAACATCAGTTAAATATTAATAATTATTATTTATAATGTGATAATGATCACCTCTTATTTCTAGAGCAAACATTAAAATTGAAGAAATTTTAAGTTTTTCAGACGTATATTTTACTTTGGTAAATACTGATTCTTTGCCTCACCAGTTTTAGTGTGTACATTATTTTGCGAATAGATATACGTATTGACTTTAAACAAACATCTAATGGACAAGAAATCTGAATTTGATATATACC
Source organism: Pododesmus macrochisma (assembly GCA_032359645.1). Classification (NCBI taxonomy): domain Eukaryota; kingdom Metazoa; phylum Mollusca; class Bivalvia; order Pectinida; family Anomiidae; genus Pododesmus; species Pododesmus macrochisma. The sequence continues at coordinate 8,956 of JAUMGZ010238086.1, read as the reverse complement.
CTATTGGCTTTAAGACCAATGGCTCCTGTATTCAACAAATAAACAGTATTTGTAAACCGTGATGAATGACCTATTGAAGTGTTCTGGAGACTTGTAAGTTGAAGTCGTTCACATATTGTATAGTTGACATGTACCTGTCATGTAGCTGTGAATGGAACTTAAGAAAGTTCTTTAAGTTAACTTAACAAGTCTTAGCACTTTTCAAGTTTGTTCCCATTTTGTAGAATGTCTCAAAGAATATACTGAATTAAAAAAGCTATTTAGTTAGTACCTACTGTATATAAAGGAATTTCATTTGAACACCATTACTCTTAAAAACTCTTCAGAATTCTGCAGTTTTCCTGTTGAATATAATTTGAGTTTTCTTTTGAAAAAGAATAAATTATAAATTAAAGGTTGAATATTTAATGTGATGTTTGTTAAATATTCAATTAAATGAGGTATATATGCATCTTAAGTTTGTTCCCATTATTCTATAGAGATAAAAAATGTTTAGTATAGAATAAAAAAAAATTTGTTGAAAAAATAATTTTACATTTTAATAATGATTACCTACAAATGTATGTCAGTCACTTAATAAGTTTTGAATAAGGAAGAGTATTTAGCCAGCTACAATTGCTACAATGAGCCCTAAAAATGTCAAAAAAGCAATATCATAATGTCTTAACATATGGAATGTTATTTCATCAGATAGATTTTTAAAGATTTTTTAAGTCAGTAAGTCATAACAAATTGACCACAAAATCACACAAGTTTATTTAATTGTATTATTAAAATGACGAAATGTATTGATATTTATATTAATAATGGTTAGAAACTTTCAAGTAATAATATGAGGTTTTATTTGATTGAGAAAATGTAAAATTGATTATTTATAACTGATTATTGGCCCATCACTACTATATTATCAGAAAAAACTTCCTGATCAACCATACATGTACATAATAGTTCAAAAATATAGTATACAATATAGCATACAGGAATGACAAGACTAAACATGTGATATCTTCACTGTCATCCTTCATCAGACTAAACACCGTTAATTGAAACATTTCAAAATTGAATAAATTACTTTACTATTGTAAAAATGAATATTTTCCTTTACTGTTGATTTAAATAATGATGAAAATACATAGTTAGCACATGTTAGATAAGTTGTGTATTTACTGCCGAGTATGTAGATACACGTACAGTGTCAATACAATGTTTATTAAACCTTAAAGTTTACTCAGAATTTGACGGTTGTGTATTGAGTGATTAGTTTATATCCCATTAAAGCCTGTCGACTGTATGATATGTGACATGTTGTAGGGGTGACAGAGTAAACATATATAATTGTTGTAACATTCTAACAGTAGCCTCAGTCAATATTGAGCTATAGTGCCATGAAGTGGCTCTAATGCTGCCTTTATGTGGAATTTTAAATGGATTTACCTATCTAGTAATTATGAATAACATGAGCGTACATGCTATATGGTTATATGTTAAAAGGTTTCGTAAAGTGTTGATAAAATTGCAATTAAATCTAGTTTAAGTCTTCTAGATCTGATTTAGATATGAAGCTTTAAATGGAGATATAAATGATGTGGAAATTGATCACTTTTTTCAACAGATATATATGTAACAGACATTGCGACTGTATATATATTTTAAGATGACTGCTAGATATAAACAGTTAAACATAGTGCAGGCGTATATAAGCTATGAATATATATCACATGCCACAGTAATTATGTATGATATAACATAAAATAAAGCCCCCCCCCCCCCACAAACACAAAAAATAAATGTATTTGAAATAGAGGATTGGTTTCTTTCTGTTTGATGTTATCTTTAACTTACAGTGTTGTAGGGTTACTTTAACTTACAGTGTGTTGATTTGTCACAGTGCCAGGGCATTGTGTAGGTATTATCAAGCAAAATGGCATGTTATTGTGTTCATAATTTGGCATTAATATGCACATATATCTGATATGCACATAAGTATAGGATTACTTGAGAGAGCATAAGGTGTAATTGATTATGCTTTTAAGTAGTCCTAGGATTTGATTTGATTTGCCAGTGTCCATTAACTGTCAATTATATATTTTGCATCTAGCCAGTGTCTTGGTTTTTGGGTATTTTCTTTTTTATACAGTATTTAAATTTTATTTAGTTAAATATATATTATGACGTATATAACTCTGTCATTTATTGATTAGGTTAAAGCATAGACTTGTAAGTAACAAGTTACTTGAGATCTGTGGTTAAAGTAGTAAATACGAAAAACCAAGACAATATTCAAAAGACGTATGTACATGACATGGGCAAATAAAAGGAAAATGTGGGATAAACACAGAAAAAGGACCAAAAATACAATTATTGACTAAAAACGGAACAATCACAAGCTTCTATAAAAAAAAAACCAAGAAGCAGGAGAAAGCGTTTCATGCTACCCATTTGTCATGACCCATCAGGATATTTACTTGTCATTTTGATATAATGGCAACCCCTGCTATAGTAAAACAAAAACATATGTCACTATATGAATCTTTCATTAATATCATGATGAAAAAGTAAGTTTTAAGTAATGTAATTTTTGTTGGTCTATTTAATTGTTTTTTTTCTTTGGCATCATTTTTTAATGCCGTCTCAATTTGCTAAGTTCATTCTGGTGGTTACTTTTTGATGAAGCTATTGTTTATTTATCAATGACCTTTGTTCTCGTTTTTTTCTTGTTATTGATTCAGGCTAGAACATTTGCTGTACGTAAGGTTCTATATTCTGCATGTTAGATATTTACTTATTAATTTATGTAACTTCAATGTACTAGATTTACACTAAACAAAATTTAGAAAAATAAAATAAATTTAATGATTAAAACATAAAATAAGAGAAAGGCCTGCATGATGGAATTTAACATATTTTTAAAAATTCAAGACTAATCATTGTCACTTATGCATGAATTAGTTGTAGATTATTCGTAAGAAGAAATATAAATATTCAAAGATTCTATATTCATCATTGTCACTTGTGGATTAATTGTAGATTATTATTTTGTACATGGAAAATATTAATAATACAATCAGGATTCAAAATGTTTGCGTCCATTTACAAGACCTGATTTTTTTTATGTATAATTCATGGGTTAACAGTTTACTGTATGTATCTACAAATGAGAAAACAACTGATTTTTTAACTATGCAATATATGAATTCATTTTTTATTAAAATTTTAAGTTATTATTGTTTTGTAATGTTTATCATTGGTAAATTAAGGTATGCATTGAAAGCTTAATACTATATTAAACTTGTATCGTAATAATACGTACATACATACATGTACTTCAGAATTTGTGTAATTGTTATAATGCCACCAGTGTTATTTATATGGTATACTAAAAGTGCACACATTGTACATGTATATATTAATCCTATCTAATAAATTGAGAAATAATATAACAAAATTCAGCACTTATAAACACTTTACTTGTTATAAACATATAATTTAACTCTTATGTGGAAAACATATTTAATTATTGATATTAATGATCAATAGGTGTTGACAGCTAGGTTACTGAAAGTACACTCATCTTAAAATGATTTGTCTAGTAAATAGTAAATTACATGACGAAAACATACTTGTGTAAAACATGTTGTATTGTCTATACCAACATACTGTACTAGAACGAACGGTATGGGTAGTTTAATGTCTTCAGAGTACCATATAGGTCATTAGAAGTACATGTTAAAATATAGAGCATGAACCAATTGTGAATTCTAATTTATATCTTAGTGTCAATTGTAGACAAAGTCTGATTGTTATCTATCAGTTGGGCTTAATACAAATAAACAATTTCAGTGATTACTGTAGCTGAACTGGACTTAATATTAATACGAGAAGTAAAAATTACAGTTGGATTACTATATTTTCCTACAGTTTTGTCTACTGAACGTCATACTATTGCATAGTTTATTTCATTTTATGAAGCATTTTAACTTGCTATAATTATTGCACGGTACATAGTTGTACTTGTAGCAGATAGCTTTGAATGTACTCAAAAACCTTACGCTATTAGGAATGTCATTTATGTTATGAAAATAAATAAGATAGTTCAATAAAGAATGCATGGTATATAATTATATCTTATATTGAATTTCTATGTTTCTTGTCCTTGATGATCAAAATTAAAATTAAACATTGAATAACATAAAACATGATAGTTAGGCATTAAACATGTTAAAAACAGTCACTTTTCATATTTATTGAAGTTCAGCTTGCTGATATTGAGATTATTGATCTGATGCAACTCATATGAGATTAAGTTTCTTGTAGCTATTAAAATCATCAGCCAGATCAATAAAATTCAATACATCATTGTGTTCTCAGTTATTTAGTATATGAATATCTGGACAGGAAATCATGATAAGTTGTTTAAAGGATATCAAAATATTTGAAAAATAAATAAAATTAAATTGATTGAGATAGAGTTCAAGCTCAACAACACAACAAACTGTGTATATATGTAAACAAACCTATAATCATTAAAACAGCACACAATCTAAACACATTTTTATGGACAATTCTTGTATTTTGTGGTTAATGTTTTGAATTCATTGAAATAATATCAATTTCACATGAATATATTTACACAACTAAAAGCACATCTGTAGGTGCTTTATGAAAATTTTAAGAAAAAACACATACAGGCCGATATTGAAATTGTGGTTTGCTTTTTAAAACAAATGCTTTACGTACATGATACCGGTACTTAAATATTACTTTAGAATGAGTGTTAAAGATTGTTATGTATTTATCTAGCTATAACTTGTTAATGGATAAAATTACTAACTGATCAATATTAAACTTGTATAGGGCTTGGAGATTACCCAGGTAAGTGGATTAATCTATTAATAGAACTTCTATTTACAAATCTTTTTATGCATGTATTCTGATCTCAACATGACTCTATATCTGCGACTCTCTCTATATCTTCTGATTTCCTTCTGATTGAGCTCGTTATTAGAGAGTTTGAGGAATTATGTAAATTTATTACTGAAATGTTTCAGGATGTATATTAAATATTGTGATTAAGGGTAAATTGATTTATTCAGATTTAGTTTTGCTCTACTGGTTTCCTTATGATTGAGCTCTTTAAGAGAGTTTGAGGAATTATGTAAATTAATAACTGAAATGTTTCAGAATATATTAGGTATTGTGATTAAGGTAACTTAGTTAATGCAGATGTTATTTGTGCTCAGCTATCCAATAGTGGGTGTGCTAGGTTAAAATTATAAGGGAAGAATTAAATCTGAATCAGAGAAATCGTTGACCAATAAAAATACCAACAAAAATTAGCATTGGAAACGTATAAAAAAACAACACATTCTAAATGTTTGAGGCCAGCTTTAATGTATATTTAATGTTATAGAATGTAATGAATGAAGTGAACATAAAACGGTGACTACATGAATTTCTATATATATATATATATATATATATTGAAATGTAATTCAATCTCTGGTTGGATTGTCTTATAAGTCTATAATTTTAAGGTAAATTTCATTTGTTATAGTTTTGGATTGGTTCTTTTTTTTTGTTTTATTTATGTTTTACTTCTGTATCATGTTTAAATGGTGCCGGTGTTTTGTTACGTTACAACTTGTTTTTTATCTATATATATAAGATATGTGTTCAAGCAAGTTTTCAAACCCTTTAAAAGTTATTTTTATTTTAAAAGATTGTTAGCAATTATAAGGAAAAACAATAATTGTCTTAATAGATTTAAATATAGTAAAACTAACAAGCTCCATTGATGAAAGTTTCAATTTAGAACCAATTAAAGACAAAAGATTTTACTTTGAAAGAATAAACACAATTCAAAATAAAGCATTTAAAATGCTTGTAGTTTGAACGTATTGTAACACTGTCCATGTTAAAGTACAAAGTAATTAAAACCCAGATAAATGTCAAGATAGAATTGTCTAAAATGACACAAATATAAAACAACAGAGAAACCTCAAATCTCAAACAATAATTAAGTACATTTTCTTTATGCAAATATAAACACGTACAAGCTCAAACATAAACTGTCTGGTACACAACAAAAAGAAATAGGATAATCAGAACAAAGGATATTGACAAATAAACAATAGCTACACCTAAAAATCGTCACCACCAGAATGAACTTGCAGAATGAGACAGGCATTTAAAAATGACGACAAACCTGAACCAAATGAGTTAGAGGACCTCGCTTATCACCAATGCAACGCCAAGCTAAAAAAATAAACTGTCATCAACAATAAATAAATGTTAACATTTGGGAAGTATAAGGTCTGTCCATAACATATGAAAAACTGATTAAGGCATCCTTACACACATTGTATATTGGTACTTATTGGATATTGATAAAAGCTTTTTAGGAGTTGATCAGACCGTGAAATAAACTGTCAATAGTTTTTAGTCCATCTGGACCGAAAGTCTAAGGTGGACTTTTCTCATACAAATCCTGTCTGTCGTTAACTTTTGCTTTCAACGACATCTCCTCTGAAACTACTGGGCAGATTTCAACCAATTTGGCAGGAAGCATCCTTAGGGGAAGGGGATTCAAGATTGTACAAATAAAGGACCTGACTCCCAGGGGACAGGTGGGCGGGGCCAAAAGGGGTAAATTTGACAGTATGCCTTCAAACGACATCTCCTCTGATTCTATTGGACAGATACAACCAATTTTGGCTGGAAGTATCCTTAGGAGAAGGGGATACAAGATTGTACAAATGTAGGACCTGACTCCCAGGGGACAGGTGGGTGGGCCAAAAGGACTTAATTTGACAGTATGCCTTCAAACGACATCTCCTCTGAGACTATATATATTGGACAGATTTCAACCAAGTTTGGCAGGAAGCATCCTTAGGGGAAGAGGATTCAAGATTGTACAAATGAAGTCCTTGACCCCTTAGGGGATAGGTGGGCAGGGCCAAAAGTGGTTAATTTTACAGTTTGCATTTAAACGACATCTCCTCTAAGAATATTTGGCAGATATCAACCAAATTTGGCAGGAAGCATCCTTAGGGGAAGGGGATTTAAGTTTTGCTACAAATGAAGGACCTGAACCCTCAGGGGATAGGTGGGCAGGGGGAAAAATTGACAGTATGCCTTTTAATAGTCTTCTCTAAGACTTTTGGGCAGATATCAACCAAAGTTGGCAGGAAGCATCCTTAGGGGAGGAGGATTCAAGATTGTAAAAATAAAGTATCTGTCCCCAAGTGGACAGGTGGGCAGACCAAAAGGGGTAAATTTGACAGTATGTCTTCAAATGACTTCTCCTCTGAAACTTATGGGCAGATTTCAACCAGATGGATGTTAAGGCTCCATGGGCCTCTTGTTTGTAAAAGCATCATTTAAATCTTTCAACAATTTAAGAAGGACTGGAAATACAAGGATAAATTGATTAATTGATCAATTAATGTAAACATTTTGACAAAATAGTCACCCTGAATATAGCCCAATTGAATAATGTTACAACTTATCTGGTACAAATATACATGAAGTCAATTAATTTACGTTATTAGATTGAACATCTTAACATATAACATTACAGAAATACAAATAACACAACAATAGTTGATATAGTGACATATTGGATATCAGCACACCTACTAGTGTTTGGGACAATCCCTATGCTTCATTTTTAGTGCCAATTAAAACCAAAAAATGAATATAAATCATTTTTTACTCATCAAGGATGTAACCTATTTGAAAAACAAATACGAATCCAGATGCTCATTCTTCTGAAAAAGAAGTTTATTTTGTGTGTTTGAGACAACAAAGTGAGAATACATAGTAAGGGTGTTCACAAAAAAATTGCATACATTAATTATATTTATATTTGTTGATTAATAAAGTAAAAATAATCTCAATTTATTGTGATGAACATGTTACTTTTTTGGGGTAAAAAGATTTTTCCTGTATTGTGTTGATTCAGTAGATGCTAGTCAAGTGAATTGAATTATAAACTTTTGAATCTCCTTTTTCCTAGGTCTTTAAGCGGACTTTACAAGTCTAGCCTATCTTCTAGACCTGGAACAAGTGTTTGTGAACTGTACTCACAACCTAGTGATCTTCAGCTTCAATGCTTGCCTTGGTCAAGTCAATCAAATGGTCAAACAATCACCAATCCATACAATTGGTACTTCAAACTGTAGAAGTTTAGACTTTTTTTTAGATTTTTGGGTTCATAGTTATCTTTTTATCAATCTGTTAGATTTATGCACTCTTCCTAGATGACACATACCTGTATTTGAAATAGAAGTACTAGTCTTTAATTCATTAATGCTTTTTATTGACCTTTCAAATATAATTTTATATTTATTTATTTATATACAATTCTCTACCCTATTATCAGGTTGCTGGGTTTTATTACACCGATAGTAATTTTTATAATCGAAAAACTGCTGTTCAACATTTATATAAAATTATTTTATAACCATATATAGTTTGACTTATATCTTATACATCACCTAGAAATATACAAAAATATTGCACCTACATGTTACAATGCAACTATGTCATAGTCTATTTATGACACCTACATGTTACAATTTAACTGTGCCATAGTCTATTAATGACACCTACATGTTACAATTCAACTGTGCCATAGTCTATTTATGACACCTACATGTTACAATTTAACTGTGCCATAGTGTATGTATGACACCTAGATGTTTCAATTCAACTGTGCCAAAGTCTAGTTATGACACCTACATGTTACAATTTAACTGTGCCATAGTGTATTTATGACACCTAGATGTTACAATTCCACTTTGCCAAAGTCTAGTTATGACACCTAGATGTTACAATTCAACTGTGCCATAGTCTATTTATGACACCTATATGTTACAATTCAACTGTGCCATAGTCTATTTATGACACCTACATGTTACAATTCAACTGTGCCATAGTGTATTTATGACACCTA
>JAUMGZ010238075.1:0-10759 GCA_032359645.1 Pododesmus macrochisma | reverse complement strand
ATAAACTTACATAAAAAGAGATAGATTATCTTTAGTTACCAATTTTGATTTTAAAACGAGTAATTTGTATGGACTTCCAAACATTCACAAATCAGTTGTTATCAAAAAGGCTGTTGAGAACCAACATTCTGAAAATATAAAAACTTTAAATCCCGAAGATCTAACGTTTAGACCAACAATTGCTGGATATGTCTGTCCAACAAACAGAATTAGTTATCTTATTGACATACTTCTTAATCCATTTTTGAAACATATTCAGAGTTACGTCCGAGATGAATAAGTTTTTTTTAACCATATATGAAGTAATGTACAAAATAACACAAAACTAATAAGTTTTGATGTCGCAAGTCTTTATAGTAATATACGTCATGATTTAGGTTTAAAGGCTTTCACACATTGATAAGATACATTTCCAGGAACATTGCATTAAAGATTGGATAGACAGTTTATAATTAATAGCATATCTCTCATTTCAAATAATAATTATTTTTAATTTGGAAATTTAAGTTTCAAACAATTTCTTGGAATAGTCATGGGTACTAAAATGGCAACTGTATATGCGACATCAACACTTGCTTACTTAGAAAAAAGGTACAGCAAAAAAAAGAAAAATATGATCTTGATATAAGAAATGAATTTGAAAGTACTTGCAAACGCTATTTAGATAACTGTTTTATCCTATGCAAAACGTAAACACTAGGCCAAAAACTTTAAAAACATTTTAACTTTTTCAAAATTCACCGACATTTTATCGGAAACAAAAATATCACAATTTAAAAGACCAAGCTGTAAGGTATGCCCAATATTATTTGTCTTTTTGAAAGCAACTCAGGAAACTTTTACAACTAAAAGAAAGTTATCTTGTGATTCTAAAAATGTCATTTATGTTATGAATTGTAGTAATTGTGACGGTCAATATATTGACACTTTCAATTTTTCTTTACTGGGCAAATCTACACTGTAACAAGAATAATAAGAGGCCCATGTGGCCTAAACGTTCATCTGGTTGAAATCTGCCTAGTAGTTTCAGAGGAGAAGTCATTTAAAGACACACTGTCAAATTTACCCCTTTTGGCCTGTCCACCTGTCCCCATTGGCTCAGATACTTCACTTGTACAATCTTGAATCACCTTCCCCTAAGGATGCTTCCTGACAAATTTGGTTGAAATCTGCAAAATAATCTCAGAGGAGATGTCGTTTAAAGGCAAACTGTCAAATTTACCCCTTTAGGCTCCGCCCACCTGTCCCTTTGGGGGTCAGAGACTTCATATGTACAATCTTGAATCCCCTTTCTCTAAGGATGTCTCCTGCCTGATTTGGTTGAAATTTGCTGAACATTCTTGGAGGAGATGGCGTATGAAGGCATACTGTCAAATTTACACCTTATGGCCCGGCTCACCTATCCCCTGGGGGTATGGGACTTCATTCGAACAATATTGAAAAAAAAAAACCAGTATGAATAGGATCAAAGAACGAGAGGCATTGACAAACAAACAATAGCTGCGTCAAACAATGAAGCAACGGAATGTAATAAATTCAATTGACATCACAACAAAACATCAAGACTAGTAATCCATGCGGACCAACTTAGGACGGTCACCCAGCACGAACCAGGTGGTGTGGTTAACCGGTTAATGAGGCTTCAACCTTCCCACTTCCCGCATGAGACTAGAAGTCTTAAGTACAAACAAACATTTAAAAATTTAATAAATACACTTCATGGCGCTGTCAATCATCTCAACAACTAACCGCAAACATCAATTGTCAATAAAATCCAAACGTATAAAACGTTTATACATATTTACAAAAGGCAATTGGAAACATGAAAATAGGACATTACCTAGTATTGTGGTTTGATATTGACCGAAGAGGGTTCAACAGGTCAGTGGGGTTAATAAGACTATACCAACCCTGAAACAGGTAGTAAGCAACGCCGAATACATAATGTAACTGTAAACTTAGTCAGGTAACATGTTGTAGTGGCATATTCAACAAATTGATGTACATTCAGAACTACTTGTATTTGACGCTTCTTTTCTTTGCACAGAGCTTTTTCATATTCACAAATAAAATACCCTTTGGTGACCCAGTGTTGACCGTCAATATGCCCTAATGCTTTTGAAATGTACATTTAAACTTTGTATTAAGAGGCGCTTAGTAAGGTTATTTGACTACAAAATATATACCTGACCTACCCCAAATAAGGTTATCTCCATTGGGGGTTAATTCATGTGTCAAAGTTACTCTCTTCGGTCAATATCAAACCACAATAGCATATAAAGCTGAAACAATGGCTAATACGTTGTAGATTCATAGATTTCACATAAAGTTAAGTCTTTGAAAAATGACATTGATGAACAATCAGTGTACTCGCAGAGTTACAACAGCAACACCTAAGCAAACTAAACTGCCAGTAAAAAAAGGGAGGGATTAAATTTAATTTAATTACACTGACTAAGATTAGTATTTCATTTTAGTATTTCGATTTATTCTAAGGTTAAAGTTTACGTTTTATCATTAAGACATATACATTTAGTATGTGCATGTAAGAGTTATTTTTCTTTGAAGTATTTAAAGCTAGCGGGTTTTCCTGAATTACAGAAAACTGGGCACACGTGACTCAATGATAACAAAAAAACCTAACTAATACTTGAATTGTTTTTGAAGTACTTTGATACATAACGAACACAATGTAACGTCAACAATATACAAATTATGTTCATCAGATAAGATTAATAAATATACATATAAGCATACAATATGATTAAGTGATCATGCATTGGTTTTAAAACTAGGATGTACTTTCGTTTTAGGCATTACTTTACCTTAAGAAATTTGACAACGTATTCTGTAGACAATATATTTTTTTTTTTTTTTTTTTTTATAAATATTAGAAACAACGAGCAAAACTATTTTTTGTTTCTTCAACAAACTCCCGCAATTTACTAGTGTTGAAGTTTTAATTATTGTGTTCACATAAGAAAATATGCATTCGAAAGTAAATAAACTTTTCTTTAGAAACCAAATAATACACAATGTATATTTAAATTCTACATCCACCAAGCTTAGGCCACCAAAGAAAGACAATAGTTATATGAAATTGGTACAAAACATACCGTGTACAGATTAATTTACCTTAACTTCCAACATGGAAGGTTGAAAGACTAAGGAAACTACCTGCCTGAGAGGGAGACAACCTCTCAGCACTGAAGAACCTGGTAAGGTGAGGGTATTGTAGCCTCTTCTACACATGTGTATCATCAATTCGACAATGCTGTTCTGTAATGAATTAAGTAAATAGCAAAAAGTTCCCTTCTGGAGACCCTTTGTAGATGGTTTGTAAGAGAGCAACAAATACTTCTTATTTCTTTATCGATACCTGTTTTTTTTTAATATACGAAACCCCAATGTCCTCTGGGCGGGAAATTATGGCCGAAAAAATAAATTTGTATGTTAGAGAAACTTCTACGGATGACAGCTACTCAATTTGTGTATGACAGTCTGCATAAATCGTGTGTGCACATATTAACAATCCAACGAGAACATTTTGTAAGACGGATCCTGTTATTTTGTAGCTGATAAGTGAGTGCTGCTATGGTGATCCATTGGAAGGTTTGTACCATCACCATTCTGTATTTTGACCCCTTCGGCTAAAGAAACAGAAAGGACCAACACTCTCTTATCCAAAAACAAGAAAAAAATACATCATTTTATTGGTCACAGTTATCTTTTTTTCTGCCTTAGTATGATTAAGGTAAACTTAATAGGCCTCGCTTGCCCATTTAGCTGAATCAATTTACCTGGTACCCCTGCTTGAAAGACCAGCTTAGTCCCGAGTTACGTTGGATTGTTTGGCCATCAAAAAAGGCAAAATGCAACCTGAATCATGACTCCGATAAATATGATATTTATAAGAGAAAGGTGTCGAAACTCTGTGTGAGACAACCCGTCCCGAACCCCAGATCTTGCTTGAAGCTGCCGTCATAAGTGGACACAAGAGAAGAAATAATTTTTAACAGAGAAGACTTCAGCAAATCAGGGCTACAGAGCCAAAGGGGAAACGGTGACAAAAAATTCACGATGGGTATGATGTACAAAAACCATAACCAATAATAATACTAACTTGTTTGGCCAAAATTTAAAATGTGCGCGTAGTCAAAACAGGATTTTATAAACGCATTCCTCTAGACACGGGTTTCGAACATCCCAGTTCTCATCAGCAAAGTTGACGTTATAATAGATATATTGAATTAAATATTTTCAAAAAGACAGACACACAGACTGACTGACTGACTTATTTTCATTAAAGAAAGCCAAAATAAGCATCAAACACAACAATTTAGAATACAGGTAAGTATGACACTGTATCTTCTTAGGTCTGAACCTCAGAAATAACTGGCAAAACGTTATGAATCGGGAATAAATGACGGTGTGCCTCGCACACACCTCAGCTCCTGCAAAATCACCAAGGTAATTTAATATCAGATACCCTGCCTTAAAACAGAGGAAAGCAACATCATTAGTGACTTTTTGACAAATGTAAGCTACAGACTTCAATCTCATGGACAGCACCCGATCAAGGTATGATTTATGTTGCCTACTAGGTAAACATCACCATGATCTCTCCAAGTCCCGCTTAAATAATAAGCAGCACTTCCCTATTCTTTATTGAGTCTACTAAATTATCTACTCATCGATATTAAAGATCAATAGACTGATTAAAAATTAAATCTTTAGAAATATGAGACGTCACGGAATCTCCTTCAGGCAGACTAAGATCTAAGATCACTCGAATGTCCTCAGAGTCCCGTTTCGGAACTGAATTCAAAGGGAAAATGTTTACTGGAACACTGGAATGATTACTAAAAAAAGTACCGTGAATAATCCAACTGCTGTCCTCGTTAATAATATATATAAAGACATCCTTATGATTATGGGTCTTATCATTTAAATTTATGTCTGAAATTGGTCTACTGGAACTATTTTCTCATGATGTTACTGACCCAGTGGACATAGACAAACATGCTGAGGACAGCCTAAAGCGCTCTCAGCGTAGGCCTTCTTAACCCTTACTATTACTACGGCCTAGAATATCGTCTTGGTTTTTCTATTTACAATTTCCTCCAAGATGAGGCGCAAATATGTTGGACATTTCTTTTTATACTAAAAAGGCTGAACAAAACCACTCTTACGTACGTTCTGAAAAGGTCAAGTCACGACATTGAGATATGGTTAAGCCCTTATCATTACCATTTTACACATGCTTTGCCAATATTTACACTTAAATTGACGATGGAATTATATTTTTTTATACTAAAAAGGCTGAACAAAACCACTCTTACGTACATTCTGACAGTTTGTCAGATTTATTAACGCCAATGATCGTCTATCAACACGGATAGAAAGTGCGATCAACTACACTGACGTCTTATTGCCGTATCGTAAACATTTTCACCAACCGACCAAACACTACAAGACACTGAACGGTATTTAAAAGCTCACGACGTATTTCTAACATCACAACCTTCACAAGACCTCAACCTTCCACGTCGCCAAGCTGACGTCATTCACAGATATAAGCTATTCATTCTGTGGACTTGTTAGCTATTTTCTGAGTGAACTATTCAGCATGATTCCTTCGAGTTTCTCCATTGACTATTTGGCTAGGAAGGAGGAGGTGAATGATTACGTCATCCGGAGGGACAGTAATGGCAGCAGTGGCACCTACAGAGATTCGCCGTCCCCCACTAGTAGTGTATGCAGCGGTGGTGACAACACCGAGTCTATCGCACAAATGCTACTGTCTCTGGACAAGAGTATCAAAGGCCAATATGACGCAGATTGTAAAGATAAACCACCCCATTCTTACATTGCTCTGATTTCTATGGCCATTCTGAGTTCAGCGGAAAGACGGATGTTATTGCGCGATATTTACCAATTTGTCATGGATAAATTTGCTTACTACAGTAACAAAGACAAAGCCTGGAGAAGCAGCATCCGACACAATCTTTCTTTGAACGAGTGTTTCATTAAAAACGGGCGATTGGACAACGGTAACGGAAACTATTGGTCCATTCATCCTGCATGTGTTAATGACTTTGCTAGAGGCGACTTTCGCAGACGTCAAGCGCGTAGACGTGCATGGAAGAGTATGATGGAGGTCGACGCAACGAACACTAGAATACTTAATGGAAGTTTAAAGAACTTGGGCTTTGTACCAATGACTTATGCTCCAGGTGGGTGTCATCCGTATCCCTCCTCGCCCAACCAGGTATTTCCTGGACCAACTGTGTCACATTTCCAAGCAACAAATGTACCTT
Organism: Pododesmus macrochisma; assembly: GCA_032359645.1. Taxonomy (NCBI): domain Eukaryota; kingdom Metazoa; phylum Mollusca; class Bivalvia; order Pectinida; family Anomiidae; genus Pododesmus; species Pododesmus macrochisma. Next base: position 4,439 of record JAUMGZ010238075.1, on the reverse strand, counting down.
CATACAGCAGTTTTTATACGGCACCACCATCCATGCCAGTAGACTTTGGTCACACGGTCAACGTGCAGCAGGTTCAGTTTCAGCAGCCGTTTGGGGGATGGTGATATAATGGGTGACGATTCACGCTTACTATTATAACGTGCTTTTACGGGATTTGTGCTATCGTAACATTTCAAAATGTGTATAAAGTAAACTTAATTAATGAACAAATTGTAAATATGTATATAATATACTTTTTGTGAATTATAAGTGTAAGGTATTGTATAGTATTTACGGTTAACATCATGTTTTTAGAATGTATTTCATAACATATTATGCATTAAAATTTTAAGACTTAACTATTTGTCGGAACCTTGCTTTAGTTACACCCCGTTCATACTGGTGTTTTAAATCGTATACACCTATTGTACATGTTTTCTTTACCGTCTTAACACGCTGGTTTATCGAGATGTCTTTTTACAAAACTTGTGTTTTGTTTTGGTCTCTTTGGCTTCACAGATTTTTAGGGTTTTACCATTCCAATATTCATAAAGCCCCGGTGGTGTCAAAAGATTATTTGTGTCTTGAATTATGGAGGAGCTTCTCTCACACAGTTTGTACCCTTTTACATATTACAGTTATTGGCGTTCTCTCCGTTTGCACGTTCATTTTGTTGCTAGTGTTCCTTTTTTATGTGGCTATTGACACGGAGACGTCGCGGCGGGTGACACATGTATAGCAGGAAATGCTGACCATATTGCGAGCACCTGGTTTCGCTTCTAGTTTTCTAATACAAGTTCGTGATGTTTCCATTTTTAGTTAATGAATGTATATTTGGTTAATTTTGCTGAGTGTGTCAGACGTTTTCTTTTTGTTTGCCAATGTCCATGGACTAACGGGCTAGAATATCGTCTTGGTTTTTGTGCTTTGTCTGAATATCCTATTTCTCCATGCATATTTTTTTTATCTTATCGAGTATACACATACGATATTTTACATTGAGTTTCTATATTGAATATTACATTGTAGACGTTTTGGTTGTTTGTTTTGGTTATTTTATTAGAGTTTCACGTCCTTTTTATCTCATGTTTAGGTCATATCGAGACGGCGTCTGCTTTGTGCAGTGCGCACTGATGGCAACTTTTATAGTGCTGTCTAAATAGAGTAACACGCCACAGACATATCTACATATTTTATACTTAACTGTTATTTAATAGATAATAATTGTCATATGCTATATTACTAGAGGTATGGAGAATCCCTGTTGTCTAATCCTATTGTTATTTTGCTTTGCAATTTGATAATAAAATATGTTGAAATGAAAGACACATCTTCATGATTCTGATGTAATTGATAATGCGCAATGCTTGTCACAAGCAGACACCGTATCGGTATGACCTATGGTTGTTCTGGTGAATAATAAAATGTCTTCACATTTTTCTTTTGTTGCACAAAACTAGTGAATCTTTGATTGAATGATCTTGGTTGCTGCAGTCACTAATTCTTCTGAAATGTTATAAATAGATGTCCAATCATTTTGTTTGCAAGACTCGCCCCGTAACAAATCACAATAGTTTATAAAGCTGATTGCCTTTATTTCATAGTATCCATTTATTGGTATTTTTGAGTTTCGGACCGAAGAAGATCCAGTTTCATACTTACCGGTATTCTTAATTGTTGTGTTAGATGCATATTTTTTTGTTTGGTGTAAGTCGGTCGGTCGGTCGGTCGGTCGGTCGGTCGGTCAATAATATTTAATTTTATTTGCTGATGAGAACTCGGTTGTTCGAAACACGTGTCCAGAAGAATACGTTTACAAATTCCTGTTTTGACTACGCGCACATTTTGGGAAGACAATTTTGTATTTTGTTAGGTATGGTTTTTGTACATCATAACCATCGAGAATTTTTTGTCACCTTTTCCCCCCATTTGGCTCTATAACTTCGATTTGCTGAAGTCTTATTTATTCAAAATTAATTCTTCTCTTGTGTCCATTTATGACAGCAGCTTCGAGCAAGATCTGGGGTTCGGGACGGGTTGTCTCACACAGAGTTTTGGCTCCTACCTCTTATATATATCATATTCATCGGAGGCATGATTCAGATTGCATTTTTGCATTATATTCCAACCGTAGACAAAGTCGACAGTTGCGACAACTTTATTAGTTATGGTAGCTAATATCTGCCATCTTGCATTCTCGGCTGATTTAAACCAAATGAATGAGACAAAGTTAACGCGAGAATGCGAGATATTAGCGCAAGAAAGCGACAACTCATTTTCTCGCGCTATCGCGCAAAAATCATACGTTCTCGCATTATGTTATCGAAAGTGCCATTGATGAAATGTCGAGTCTCCACATTTTTTTTATTTTGAATATATAATTACTAATGTTGTAACGGAATATCACTGTTATCGTATGATTAAATCAGTACCATTGTCCTCTTATGAAATGCGTCATGGGTTGTGGACGTCATTGCCAGTATATATCCCTCGTTTTACATAGCTACGTAATCTCGACTTCATGAAAGTGTTCAAAGCAAAACACTCATAATATGTGATGTAACATAGAAGTGTTACATAAAACAAAACGCTTTAACTAAGCTTATTTCGATGCAGTGGATTGACGTTTAGTTCTGAAATTTCTGAGGCATTTATTTACATGGCCTAGTATTGTTTATTCAATTAAGAAGTTCACTAGTATCCACCATGACACTTCAGAGGGGAATTGCAAGTCCGTTTCTGAATTCCAATGTTACATAAATTTGACCGCTACAAAATACCAAATTGACAAGGAGACATCACGAACGGCGACGCATGTTTAACAGAACTATTCATCACATAAACCCGGTTTTGTGAAGTTTCCTTTTGGTTTATTGACATGTTTGTTTATACTTCCTACATTGTTTGTCTTTATCCATCGAGCTTGTTAATGTCATGGTTTGCTCGTATAGACCGTTTCGAAGTTACTCACGAGTATTCGCCTTTGGTGTATTTGCGCAACTCCAGAAGTCGGTTTTCACTTCCGGACAGTATCGGGATAGTCGCCATATATGACAGTATATAAGAATTAAACTTTTTAGAAAATGAAAACAACGCTCGCGAAAATATACTTTTGTGTCGAGGGTTGTAAAATTGTAAATAAACGGTAGCAGATGAAAGTAAAATAACAGTACAACAAGTAAAGCGTTTTCCAGCTTATAAAGATCATATTTAAATAAAGTATACAACTGGAACTGTAGCTAACTTGTTACTGAAAAAGTAAGTACACTTTATAACCGTATTTTCACAAGTGAATGGCCAAGTAACCTCGCCTAGTTTTGTTATGTTACCGACACTTCAGGTGGTCACTTGGCGTTCTCGGTGTTAAAATCATGCGGTCGTTTATCCAAGTGCACGTGATCGCCACAGGTGTAATATAGGTGTTACAAGAAATGTACCTTTACCCAAACCAGATGGATGATAGAGATAGTTCAACAAATATTTTTGAGCAAAGTTGAGGCGATATAAAATATAATCATTTGTCCGGAAAGTGAAAGAATCTGAACGCCACATAGTGTTAAAATAGCCGGTGAGGCATCTTGATTTTGCTCATCACTAACGTTAGCTAGGCTCGCCATTACGGAGGATACTGTCCAGACGTAGAAGGAACCCGAACGCCACCTAGCGTAGCGCAAGGGCATTAATAACCGTGAAATGGTCTATAGTGGAATATATGAAAACTTCTATATCATCAACACTCACTTTTGAAACGATATCATAGGTGTTAAAGGAAAAAAGTAGTCTGTTTATGACTCTTGAGAGTCTGGTCTGTTAACGACAGTTGATTCCTAACTAGGCCTTTAATCTGGAACGAGGTTTTCTCACACAAAGTTTTTGGTTTTTCCTTTTAAAAATACTATATGTATAGGAAGCCCGTTTAGGTTTCCAATTTCGTATTTTCATACATCACGTGTTTAATCTGAAACAAACACAACCAACAGTTGTCAAATGCTAATGAAGGGTTGAGGTCACATTCAATTCACATGTTAACGCTACCTAGGCAGACAAACATACAATCAAACATTATAATCAAGTAAAAGCCAATCAGAACAGCTTTAAGTTTCATGTAACGTGGTGCGATTTAGAACTTTCTATTGGCTTTATGCAAATTGATAACATTATAATCATATGATAAAAAGGTTTGAACGTTATCTTGTTTTCATGAAAAGCTGAGAAAAACAATCTGATATTCACATAAAACGAATAAACGTAAGTCACAGTTTTTTGTACTGTAAATTATAAATGTATTAGCCAATAGAAAGCGTGGCATTTATTTATATTTTGTTTCCATGCTTCCTTTATTTTGGCTAAGTGGGTAACAATTTTCTTGCCATACCTTAATGGCAGTAAGTAAGTAAATCGAAAAACCAAGACGATATTCTAGGCCGTAAGTCCATGGACATTGGCAAACAATAAGAAAA
>JAUMGZ010238064.1:0-10759 GCA_032359645.1 Pododesmus macrochisma | reverse complement strand
TTATTTTTGTACGACATCTGAAAATCAGTGCTGCGCATTAAACATGCGCACTCGAACTGGAGTCGGCCTCCTTAATTAAATATCCATGACCAAAACGTACGAAGTATTGAAATGACGTCATTATGGCGCGCTAAAAATCACGCGTTATTTGGCGTGTACGATACAGTAAACAAAATAGCAACAATCACCATAATATTATCACGATAGTATTTTAGATAAACAATTGAATACAATACACGTACATTGCACTGACTTTGACGGTGTCAACTTTTCTCGTATGCCTTACAGACAGGACAGGCTAAAGGCCAACCACATGCGAAACTTTGCCGGTTTATAAGAACTAGGACGAGTTTCCTCTGCCTCTCGAACGTATGCCGTTTTCTGATACTGCATTTCTCCCGAACCTACAATATCAGAAAAGGGCATAAATTCAATTGGGCAGAGGAAACTCCACGTAGTTTATTACAGGTATGAAGTCATATCATTTCCAGGCCCAAGAAAAACATGCTCTTAATCTGTTTCAACCAACACAGAAAATTCAAGTTAATAAAAAACGTGACATTCGTGATCGGTCAATGCTATTGTATTGTTGCCTTATCAAACGCATAGGATGTAAGAGTTTCGTGTCAAAAGTTGGTATCTGAAAAATTGCAGACTTGATGTAATTCAATATGTATGATGTTAAAATGTACAAGAACACATAAATTTGATGTAACATATTCTATTGTTAACATTATGTGAAGTTCAAAGCCAATGCAATAAGAAGCAAAACAGAATAATTTTTCGAAACTGCGTAGGTAAGTGTCTCAAGCTGCCTCGGAGACGGCAAACAAACCACACAGTGCAAGAACACACATTTGAAATAACAAATAATTGCTTCACGTCAACCTCATCATCATTTAAATTAGTTTATTTTTCACCTTAGTGGTATGTTTCTGCTTTGTATATTTTTCGTTTTGTTCTTTCAAAACCATTTGTTTGTGCGAGTTTCATTGTTAATTTGACAGTGATGTATTTTAATATTTGATTTGAATAACATTCAAACTTTATGTTCATACTTTCAATAACATGTTAATTACATCATTTTATAGATTTAATCAACGAATATGCACACTGTTCGTTACAAAATTTGATATTACACTTTATAAATTTGACAAATAACAAGTTAATCACGTTGCCATTATTTATATATCTCTCGGTCAGAATCATGATCACAGTTGTTCTCCTCACCACTTACTGTTTCTTGGTGACAATTAATAACAGTCAAAGGAGGAAATAAAATGGAAAGATCTATCTTCAAAACACATTGAACCCAGTAAAATAACCCCAATAGTGAATTACGAATGATTAGGACAGAATAAAAATATCAATAGGAACTTTGCGTTATTTAATATGAAGATTTGTTCAAATGTACCTGTAGACGGGCAGTGTTTCACAAAAAAACACCGACGCAAGTTGTGTTTGATATGATGGATTTATTACGATGTATAAGTGAACAAGCACAGTAGACATGTAGAGCTCTGCAAATACATAAAAATAACGAATGTTTACCATACGGTCTATACACACTACGTCGTTAATTTTCAACATATGAACTTTAAAATAAAATATATTAGCTCTACCAACTTTCTCAACATTATCGTATTGAATAATATTTTACTTTCACTTTACATATAATTATCTTATTACAGATACTATTCATCTATATCTTCAAAGATATATATAAACAAAACAATCAACAATTACTTTGACAGAATTCTATCAAAATGAAAAGAATATAAATCTTTTACATTTATCCAAAAATTAGTTAAAAATAATATGTATATAAAAATGTCCAATACCTATGTATGGCACAGAGCCCCAATATGGTCTTTACCTATACTCTGTCTATATTATCTTTTCACAAGAATATCAAAGGAGCTGTAACAATAATAAACAAAAGGATTAGGTTCATGTACCTATGTGGGATATATACAATACACATAATACGGCAAATTGACACGATCCACGGAATACATTTGCAAAACATTGCGTACATTTCTCAAGAACAAAAATACCGTGGATGTACGATCACACATATATAAGTGATGTTATATACCATCACAGATCGTACATTACAAATGGCCCACACAGTACATTAAAATACAATCTTTATTCAATAATGTAAAATACAATAAAATCAGATCGCGGTGCACCGATAATAATTGAAACCAGATATTTGGGAACGTGGGATATTATGAAGACAAGAGTGTTTAGTAATTGTGTTTGTTAGTTGCATACGACATATACCTGATCCGTAAGTGTAGTAAACGTACGTCCTTCATTGTCAAAATATTGTCGAGGAGTGAAGTACGGCGGGAATAAAGACAAAAGAAACAGGTATGACGTATACACCAGAACTGACCACTACGGATAGAATATCCTAAATACGTATTTAAACCAGGGAAAACTGACCAATAGAAATAGAACAGAAAGAAAACGGCAATGCGCGGCGCAACAGCGTACAAACATTAAAAGCATTAAAAACACATTAATCATAATCTTTATTGCGCAAAATAGTAAATAACTTATAATAACTATTGCAATAAATTACGTAATAAACAATTTAAAAACACAACAATAATCATCGCTACTACAGTTAGATGCTATATATAGGTGAAGAGGGATCCATCAAAATTGTTCGTTAGAAACCTTTCTTTTACGCATAGATTGCCAATATAACTGTACACAATCACAAGAGTAATATATTGTCAAAACAAGAGTGTAACCATTCAGCAACAACCTTTACAAAGTAAACATTTGTTTTTACTTTAACAATGCTTCGAATTTATCAAATGAAACCCAGTTATACACATGTATGCGCTTTCGCGACCTTACTTATTATTAAATAGCGATAGGATGATCATCTTACTCGCAAATGAAAACTAGAATTCTCATATTCAGACAACTTAAAGCCAGGCTAATAGGCTTATAGCTACCGCCGAGTTGTGTGTGAGATTGTGAAACTATAGGAACAATCAGACGGTTGTTAAAAGATATACAATGAGATGGTGTGTTAATAAAAATTATTGAATTCGAATAATAAATTCCTTTCCTTCTTATTCAAAATAACTAAGGATTTTTAAGGTGTTCATTAAGACAGAAAAATAATGTGGTAAACACCGATGACATTCTGTGTAAAATTTGATAATTTAGAGAAAAAATATTTATCTTGAAAAAAAACTTCTCTTACGAAAAATATTACCAAAATATATATGCCTTTTCTATCTAAGCTTTTGGAACATTTGGAAAAAGGCAACCAACCAGAAAACCCTTCTTGCTGTCCAAAGTGGATGTATGACTTATTACAACTTTGTTGGAACAGAGATTTTACTCAAAGACCATCAGCTGCGCACATAAGAAAAGAATTGCAATCAAGGTAATGATAAAAACGACCAAGTAAAGTTTAAATCTAAATTATGAATCAACATGGAACATTCACTACATAGTTCATTACTAATGTTTGTATTATTATAATTGCTTTCATACTATATCACTCAGTTCTTTGGATTATTGACAGCAGTTGATTCGTAGATATGCCTTGAATCTGGTATGGAGTTACCTCACACAGAGTAATTTTCCTTTTATAGATATAATATTGATTTGTGGCCTTTATCTATCTATTACATAAATTATTTAAGTTTCAGAGCAACATCTATTGACATAAACTGGTTTGTCTGAAACATCTGTTGAAAGAAATGCATTTTACAATTTGTTATTTAGGTGGTCCCCGAGTCAGTTAATAACTCTAGTTTGAATTGTGTGCAAGATTTGTCTCTCATATATTTATATATATTACTTCCCATGTGAAGACTTTTTTTTATATGAGAATGAAAAAGCATATAGTTGCTATGGATGTATTAATACATTTACTGTATGTAGCGAACTTATTCAAATGCAAAACACTATCATAAAAATTGATTAAAATTACCTTATAGTGTAAGTAGTTTAAAATACTTAAAATGTATACACATGTTTTCCATACACAATAGTATGGACACTCACAATTGATGTTAATCTCTAAATATATACAGAGGAAAACAAAAAATGCAATCTGTATCCTGCCTCCGATAAATATGATATTTATAAGAGGAAAAAGCCACCCCGTTCCGAACCCCAGATCTTGCTCGAAGCTGCTGTCATTAATGGACGCAAGAGAAGAATTAATCCATTTTAAATTTCAAAACAACAAAAAATAATGTTCACTCACTCACTGTAATGTCACTGGTTGAAGGAAAATGTATGGGTACCCCTTGTTAGTTTTTAAGTTTTTGAAAATTAAGTATCTAAAGAATATTAAGTTTACTTTTTACACTAATCAGCTGTGTCGATTTACAGTAACTGGTTGTCAATATGGCATCGTGTTGAAAATTACAATTGTTTCCTACAAAAACCATTATTGCTGCTTATTTATATTCCGAAGTATTTGTGTGATGCATAATTAAGCGATTTAGATGCATTTTCCATCCATTGCTGCTCCGAAAAAAAAAATAGTTTTGCCTATGTCCAGGTACCCGTTACAATTAATATTATATCTTTCTAAAATGAAAGGTAAGCACCACCTTTTTTCTTCATCAAATAAAAGAATATATCTCCGAGGACAAGCAAAATATTTTTTTAATTTGTGTTGAGGCTGATCTGTGGATTACCTTAATATGCTTTCATTTTACACATTTTGCGGTATTACCGTTGTAAAATTTGATTAAAGATCATTTTCCTCCCTCCCCATAAAGTACTTCTTTGTGTAATTTATATACGTAACTCTATCTATCTTTAAATGGCTGTTGCTGTTATTCAATATATTATGCATTTATTTATAAATGCAATAAAGATAATAATAAAAAATGCAATCTGAAAAATGCCCCCAATAAATCTAAAATGTACAAGTAAAAAGTTCTAATACCCTGTGTGAGACACCAAAGTCTCTGATTTCAGGTCTCTTCGAAACAGCCGTCATTAATGGACGCTTTATAATCGACACGACTTCGGTAAATAATTATGTTCCTTTATTTTCTATAATTTAGAATATCCAAACTGCCTATTGACTGTATAACACAAGTGGATGCAATTTCCTTAGATGAACTACAAACAGCGCCATGGGGGGACAGTACAAGTTCTGAGTTTGATGCCATATCTACAGCGTCGTCTGTTTCGTGTGGTAACTCTTCTAATGTGTCTTCATCTACAGACGAACTAAAAGGAACAGATTCGTATTCGATGGTTAGCGAAGATAATGTTTCTTGTGCTAACACAAGTATATCTTCCTTTTCTAACAATAACAAATCTGAAAATGCAATTTCCTCAAGCCAAATAGCATCGTCAGGTCTCAATACACAGTGTGATAGCATATCCACAGCATCTGACATATCATTTGGCAATACTTCAGAGCTTTCCTTTGCTAACTCAGACATATCTACTATTCGGTACCCTATAAATGACATCCAAGAAGAAGGTTATGTGAACCATAAGCAAAGCGTCAAATCAACTTGTGGCGACAAAACCGGATCATTCCACCGAAATGTGATAGAGAAAGTCAACATCGATAGTCTTAATGCTAGTTCTAGAAATTTTATAGAAGATGAATTTACGAACAAAAATGGATCAATCAAAAAGGAATTGCATATCAATAAAGATGTGCCTGAAATAGTCGTAGAAAGGGAGTACGCAGTGCGCGACACAGGAAATCAATCTAGCATGTGCTCTCAAACGACCAGCTATATTAATCAAGAAGACAGACGAATGAGTACGGAAATCCATGACCAAAACAAAACACCAGACCATCAACCAGAATGTCGTGATACTTCCAGTGAATCCAGTGAATGTGCAAATGCATATGAAGTAATCGGATCACCATGTATTGAAACCAAACCGCAAGCATTTGAAAACACGATTACGAACTCAGGTGAAAATGCCGGGTATAGTTATGCGTACCAAAGCACTTTCATCCGGTCTTGCAACTCAAGGCGTTCTATTAAACCAGGAAAAGGAAAACGTAAATGACGGTGTATGTTTGCATGTGCCTTGGCCTGTTCGAATGATCGCCCTGTCGTCTGTCTACTGTAAACAAAACAAGGTTTCCGACAGCGTGATCTCTTTTTTCAGCTAAATTTGTTGAATAAAAGTGAAAAATTATTTTTAATTGTTAATTACAACATAAAAAGGTTAGTTGGTAAGATATATTCGTTACACGATGTGTTATTGACATAATGTGATATTTTCATGTTTTCGCCACTTACGAATTTTACTGATCGTGTAAATACAATATTATGTCAATAACAAACCGTGTAACTAATAATAATTTAGCCAAAAAAACCAATACGTCAGCCTAAAGACGAAATCTTGTGACTTAAGGAATATTTTGCTTTTATTGCTCGATCACACTCAATAACGATACTGTAGAAATACAATCCATAGATTTCATAATCGCTTGCTTTGAAGGTACGATGAAAACATCTTTTATCATACAAGCAACCGAACTAGCATTTATTAAAATAGCATTTCACCATAATGTGCTTTCATTTTCATTGGGACAACGTTGAAAATGGAATCTGGTTCATTGATGTTTACGCTGAGTAATGGAAGTACTGACAGTGCATCTTGGTGTACGTGCGCGGTGACCGCTTTAAGTCGATCAGCTTAGATTACTAGTCTACAGGAGTTTTATTATGTCAATTTATTTCCTTACATTCTGGCGCTTAATTGTTTGATGCAGCTTTTGTTTGTTTGTCAATGTATCTCGTTCTGTTGATTCCACTCTTCTTATTCTTTTCTCATCTTAATCGTCAAAGAAATTATCAAGATCGTCATACTATAATACATCTTGATGCATAGATATTCCCAATGTTATTAAATGCTTATTCCAGTCATTGTATGGATTTTTATATATAAACCCTATCATCGATACTTTAAATTGTAAAATATGTTGTTTGCTTATTTAGAACGCACGAATGGAAAATTGAAGACGAAACGAAATGATCGAAGATAAAATGATCATAACCTTCATTCTGTGTCACTCTTAGGATAACCAAATGCAGTTTAGTTAAGTTCAATTTGCTCCTAAGAAACGTTAAAATTGTTTTTTGTTTTGCAACACAAGTAATTTGATACAATTTGCTGACACGTGTTCTATTTGTGGCATCTTTATTGTGTGTCAGAAATTGAGTTGAGTAAGTGTCTGAATGAGAATTCAGTCTTTAAATAAATGTATCAACGACTTTTGTATTCCATTTTGTGATAAAAGTGCACATGTAGTCCTTAGAGTATAATATTTAAGTGTCTTTAGTTTAATTAAGAACACTGAATAAAAGACACTAACAGTTCTTTTAAATGAACAAAGAAATTCAAGTTGTATATGTCATGTTGCATAAAATAGCACATGCACATCACAACACATTAGGTCAAACAAGTAAATGGCTTTGTTTCCTACACCATAGTAGAAAACAAGGGTAAGTTATAAAGTTTAATTTGGTTTTTAAATTTAATTCATCAAAGCAGCAAAATTATAAAACCAACATATTTTAAACTCTTCGTTTCATTATCTTGGTCTATTATAACAAATGAACTTGATCCCGCAAGTTTTCATTTAATGGAAGGACAGTTTTTTAATTGACAGCAAGTACATGGCTTGCTTTTTCTTTTCTTTTTTTTCTCATGTGTATAGTTATCATTATTCTCTATTCTTTTTGATATTTAATGCTTCTGACATTTGTTGAATGAAACATGGATAAGTTAAGATTTGTTATGTAGAATGATACTAAACAAATCCTAAGTTATTAGTTGTATTATAATTACTGCATGAGCAATTTCTACTATTAACAATATTGCTTTTTTCGTAAGTTGTTGACAGAAAACATACAAAATAAATTATTGGTTTTATTTGATACAAACTGTGATCTATCACAGTACTTATTTTAATCTCACATACTTTCTTTGAACTAGGATTCAGTATGATTCCAATTTTGAAGGAGGAACAACTTCTTGTTGATATCTTATTTATTGGTTTTTATATACATCTTAAAGTTAATATATATATTATTATCATAAAACGCTTTCTTCCTTGTACCTTTACATATTCACCTTGGTATTAATTATATGATTAAGATCTTTGATATATCAACAATTTTTTTGATGATCTCAGAACTGTTTTATCTGAACACAAATGTGTCATAAAAATTTGAGTGACATATAAAATACAAAGTAACTTGCAATAATGGCAGTGATAATTTCGAATTAATTATTAAAGTTTTCTTTCGGTTTTTGTTTCAAATCTATATCTAGTGTTTAACAATGTGTCTTATTTTGGTTTCTTCATTTTGTTTTTAAACATAATTAAGTTTTCTTATTTCATTATATGGACATGTAAACGACCCGTAAATGAAATAAAACACGTGATCAGGAACTTTCAATACTAAAAGTATAGAAAGTCCCTGTCATGATTGAAGAGTGCATATTGTCTTTTTATTATATTACAAATACAAGAAATATTACTCATAAAATAAGTTTTCGAGAATATTAAAGAACCAAAGGGAATGTGCTTCAAACATATATGGTTATAAAAAAAATACTCATAACATCTAGACATAATATTGTTATCGTTTTCTAACTGAAAACTATATATACTGCTATACATACTCAATAAACAGAGTATGACGGGGATTAATGTGAGCGCAGCGACACCTGGATTAAGCTTTTGGGAAGATAACCGACATTTGTCTCTCATTGAAATTCAAATCACAAATAATTCTTAAAGAAAATCGTTTGAAACAGAAAATTATATTTAACAAAAGATTACCTCTGTGGAATGTGTGCATATAAATGTTTCTTAAATAAGAAATCAGAAGTTGTAGATATAGTTTGCATTACTTTTATTCGTATTTGATAAGATTATCAATACGATTATAGCCTTTTTCTTTTTCAAAGTTTGCACTTTTTGTGCCCTACATTACCCTTTACAAAGACTTTCAATGTATTTTGGTTATGTCAGTAGGTGCTGTAGTTTAGTAATTACGTGTGGTTATTATGTAGTTTAATAATGTAGTTATAATGTCATATTATGTGGATTAGTAAAGAAAAATATGTGGTGATAAGTTCTTTTATTGCGGTGACCATATCAGTATGCACGGTGATTTTGCCATTACATGCGATGGTTATAACATTATATGCTGTTGGTGTGACATTATATGGCTTGGTTAAGAATTATGATCTGTGGGTATGTCATTACATACTGTAGTTATATTATTATGTGTGGTACATTTGCCATTTTTGTGAGATGGATAAGACCTTGTGATTGATGTTTATGCAAATAGATAGGTGGTGTGTAAGACATATGTATATGTATGTTCCCCAACGAGTAACGATTTGATATAGGTTTTTATCCAACTCGAGCTAGTTAATTTTCATATTTTACAAAGAACCGAGGCTAGCTGAGGTTCTTTTAAAAACTGAAAATTAACTTTCAAGAGTTAGTTGAAACACAATATTCGAGCGTAACAAGTTGCGTTGCCGTTTTCTTCTACGATTTTCTGTCCGTAAAAGCATTGCTATTTCAATATTAAGATTCACTCGCGGTAGATGACGTCTGCATATTAATACCAGAAAAATAAATATCTCAACCAGTCACGAACATGGGATAAAAAATAACACTTACATTGACGTTTTTTAAGACATTTAGTCAGAAACTGAAATTGTTTGCACAATAGAAAAATAAATCTGTTCAAAGTCTCAACTATTTCAAGAGCGTACATTGAGACGGCGTTAATCGTTCAAGTGTGATGGTGCGGCATTGTTGCGTGATTTCTATGCAAACTTTAGCCAATGGAAACGACTCTAGGTGGTATTTAACATATGGAATACATTTTTAAAACTAACCTCTCCTTAAAGATGTACATAAATGTAACCTACATGCATCGTAGGAGAAATGTTATTATGTGTTTTGGTTATAACATTTCATATGAGTGTTTAGTTGTTATGTTATAGAATATATTAGCTGGATAAATATGTGTGGTAGTTATGCTGTTCTATATGCGTTATGTTTAATAATAATATAGTACAGGTATATATATATTGTGATAAAATTGAAATTTGTGTATAACACATTAATTGTGATAAAGATTCTTGTACATTCTATTTTCATATCTTAATTAATACTATGTGGACCATGCTACTTTATAGTTTTTTTTAATAGCACTATTTTTTGGTTATTAATGAGGGTTATCTGGGCAGAAATTGGGTGTGTTTACCTCAAATTCAAATGGATCAGCTGATTGTGTATTAAAAAGCATTGAAATGTTATCGGCTAGTTTTGTCTTATAGCTACGACCGCGAGCTATTTTCTGCTCGTATTAATTACTTACAGCTTCGCACACTGCAAGCTTGGAGTTATAGCATTCTGACAACTCCATTTCTTTGCACTTTATGTCAAATTCAAGTTGTATGTCTTCATTCTTTTGTAATTTCCAATCTACTCCGGAGTTTGGACGAGCGGCGTTCTTCTACGGCCTTGACTTTGTATGATAAGATAAGATATGGTTATTACCAAATCAGGGCCCTTTCAGGCATTACATACAACATGTATAGTTGATAAACATAAAGGACATCAACAAAATGTTACAGTATTACTACATAAAATTAAAAAGAGACATCATCATAATTCAAAATACATGGCTTACATATTTCACGAAGAATAAATTTATGTTTAACATTTGAAATACTGCATATACAT
>JAUMGZ010238053.1:0-10760 GCA_032359645.1 Pododesmus macrochisma | reverse complement strand
ATTTTTGACCCCAGGGTCACGCCTTGAACAAACTTGGTTCTCCATGCCCTAAAGTTACTACATACCAAAACATTAAGGTCTAGGCCTACTAGTTTATTAGAAGAAAATTTTTGAAATTTTGTCAATTTTTCCCGCTTTTTCCCCCCTAGTGGCGCCCCCTGGGGGCCCAGTCCCTTCATTTGAACAAATCTGAATCCCCTTCCCCTAGGGATGCTTCCTACCAAGTTTGAATATAAATGGTCAAGTGGTTTAGGAGAAGAAGTCGAAAATATAAAAAGTTAACGACGGACGGACGGACGACGGATGGACGACGGATGGATGACGGACGGGATTTGTATGAGAAAAGTCCACCTTGGACCTTTGGTCCAGATGGACTAAAAACTATTAAATAATGTTAGCAATAAATTAAATGTTGCAAACCTGCAGCCAGGAACCTTATTACACAACAAGGACCTATATAAAATGACAATTTTTGTGAAATGAACACAGATTTATTAAGTGACAACTTTATTATAGAGATGTTTTTTATATACTGTACCAATTTTATACAATGATTATAACATATATACAGTACCAACTTCATACAATGCGTATAACACGTATAACAACCAGTCTTTAACAAGTTTGGTATTAATAGGTTATCGTAAGTTCCATTTTTATAACCAATAGTGTTACAAATATATATAATCACTATTGGATTGTAGCAAACAAAAATTGTCAAGTTCTGAAATACTAATTTTAAATATAGGTTTGAAGTACTCATTGAGATTTCAGTTGCCTTTTAATTTTGAAATTAACGATTTAAACACTGACGTTGTCACGAATTAAATTTATTATAAAAGTGGTCAACATGAGTGTTTTTGGCAATGAAATAAAAGAAAAGATTTGTTTGATTTTGTGTCAGAACAACATGACCAATATGGGTATTATGTGTCATTGACGGGATAATCCAGAGATACAACAGTTGAGCTGTCCCCATCTCATTATGACCTTTAATGAGTCCATAGGCTGACTTAATCACATCTTAATATAACCTTTAACTTGTTTAGATAACATAAAAGTCAAAACAAGAAACGCTTTTTATAAATTTATAATTTACCTGACTATCACCATCTTATCTATACAATCTTTAGCTGTGACAAAAGCATTCACTCCAACTGTGGGTACAGCCAACCCTTGAAAACGAAATAAATAATTATCCATAATAAGTATCAAAAGTAGGTAGTGAGATATACTTCATTGTCTTTATGATATTCATAAAATCTAAAACAAGCTGGAAATATAGGTCACCGAGGCCTAGTTTTGGTGTGTATTTCACTGTGAAGATATACACCTGTATATAGAAACCCATCAAATTTGATGACCCTGTATAATTCACTGTTAAAGATAAGCTTAAAGCCCCAGTCACACTAAGGCTTACGATTGTGTAAGACTATCTGCGACCTGGAGGTGTTTACGATCGGATACGATCATGACGATTACCTACGATCTTAGCTCAAAATATTTGTAGCAGTCACATTATACGATAGGTCTTCATTGATCATGCGACAAGTCTTTACTAATCGGGCGACTGTCGCACGATTAACATACAACCACTTATGATCTTCGAGGATCACCTATGACTTATTGTATGATTATAAGAGACGTGTTGCAACTAAATGTCTACGACCAACATTAGATAACGATTAAGGAAGATCATCTATAATTGTCGTATGACGAAAGCACGATGAGTTTAAGACCTTCTACGATTCTCAAAGATCATCGTCGACTAGTATAAATAACATGCAAAATGGTGAAATGGATTAGTTTCCTTTTGACAAAAGATTTAATTTAATTGATTTAATTGATTTTACAACTGATTTACATACAATCGTAACCTATCCCAGGCAGGTCCGTGTTTATTCTGTGACTAGTCACCGAAAGTCTCAAGTTATTGCAGATAAGTTACGCTTGATCTTACATTATCGCAAGTGATCGTACGATAGGTCGGTATGCTCGTAGAAAAGTTGTGCGATTACTAAAGACCGTCAATGACCAATTGCTGATCACATGATCGTTCAATTGTTGAAGATTGTGAATGACCTGTCATATGACAATGGCATGACAACATGAGACCTGTTTACAATAACTTAAGATAACATACAATTGTTGGCGACCAATTCAGTCCTAGCCAGGTTGTTGAGCACCTCAAAAAACCTCTCTACGACAAAATCAGTCGTAGGACTACTAACGATTGTCCAAGACTTCCACAGATTTCCAACGTTTGTCCCTGACTTGTTGCACGACTTCTTAAGGATTGTCCCCCACTCTATGCTCGCAGATAATCTTATCCTGTCTTATCCTGTCGTAAGCCCTAGTGTGACTGGAGCTTAAGATGAGGAATATTAAATATATGGACGAAAAGTGCTGTACCATGTATTTCTATATCTAAGGTCCTACTGTATCAATACATCGTTCTGTCAACTGATGTGATACAGTAATCTTTATGATTAACAGCTCTACTTTTGATAGAGAATTCATTTTTTCTAAGTTCTTAATAATGAAAACTTTAGTCAGACATAGAATAGATAAGGATAGAAGGCAGTAATTCTTTTCATATACTTGACCTATAGACTTAGTATAAAATTTTTGTGAAATAAAAGTTTAACTGATCTGTTCATCAAGAATTAACAATGAATTTTGAATTTCATTTTGTTTCAAATGAAGGCACTTTACCATCAGCAAGTGTTGATGTTGTTTCTGTGTAGACTGGTTCCCCTGCTTTCATAGCGTTATTGAAACTAGGACATCTCTCCGACTCAACACCCTATCAAAATTTACAAGAATAGTTTGAGTTATATCAGTGACATTCAATGTATATGCATAATTAAGTTACAACTCAGCTGGTTAACATTTATTCGACAGTATCAACATGTTTGTAAGTCAGTTGTTAATTTGACACTTTTTGACTGGCAGAATAATATAAGGTAAAGATATAGATATTATACTACTGTATATAAGTTGACTTGGATTAGTTGTATGTTATTTGTTTCACAAGTATATTTTGTACTGTTTATCTTTTTAAAGCCTTTTCTTCCACTTTCATTTCTTTATTTCATCATAGTATACATGTACATGTAAACAACAATAATGTGCCAGTTAAAATGGTCACTGTCAATGACAGAAGGTCGTTAGATTACCTCATAAACAATGAGTAACTCACTGAGTAAGAGAGTGAGAAGCTCGCCAACATTGTAAGACAGTTAAACACTTTTAAGACAATAATAAGAGAGTAACTCATCAAGACTGTAAGAGAGAGAATAAAACACTAAGACAGTAAAATTGTGAGAAATTCAAAGATACAATAAGAAAATAACACACTGATATACAGTAAGATAGTAATTCACAGATACAATAAGAAAATAACACACTGTTATTCACAGATACAATAAGAAAATAACACACTGATATACGGTAAGAGAGTAATTCACAGATACAATAAGAAAATAACACACTGATATATGGTAAGATAGTTATTCACAGATACAATAAGAAAATAACACACTGATATATGGTAAGAGAGTAATAAATAGGAGAGTAAGAAAATAGCACACTGATATACGGTAAGAGAGTAATTCACAGATACAATAAGAAAATAACACACTGATATACAGTAAGAGAGTAATTAATAGGAGAGTAAGAAAATAGCACACTGATATACGGTAAGAGAGTAATTCACAGATACAATAAGAAAATAGCACACTGATATACGGTAAGATAGTTATGCACAGATACAATAAGAAAATAACACACTGATATACGGTAAGAGAGTAATTAATAGGAGAGTAAGAAAATAGCACACTGATATATGGTAAGAGAGTAATTCACAGATACAATAAGAAAATAGCACACTGATATACGGTAAGATAGTTATTCACAGATACAATAAGAAAATAACACACTGATATACAGTAAGATAGTAATTCACAGATACAATAAGAAAAAAACACACTGATATACGGTAAGAAAGTAATTAATAGGAGAGTAAGAAAGGGAATAACTCACAAAGACAGTAATTTTTATCCTGTTTTAAAATAAATTACAAGAGGTTGAATCTTACTATAATTTGTACTTCTGGTCTCAGACTTTTGATGGCCAGGGCTACACCAGCTATCATGCCGCCCCCACCAACAGGTACAACACAAGCATCCAGGTCTGGTACCTGCTCTAGAATCTCAAGTCCCATCGTGCCTTGGCCAGCAAGGATGTGAGGATGGTCATATCTGATAATGGTACAATACAAATTGACAAATAAGGAATTATTAAAGATATCTTAAACTATTCTAGATTTTAATGGTGCCAAGAAGACAATTATGTTAAAATATTTCAATACTCTATAACTTAATAGTATATTGAAATAATATGAGTATTTCAATATCAGTGTATATGCAAAGATTGCTGTATAAATAGTTTAACAGGACATTAATAATTTAACAGCACATTAATAGTTTAACAGCAAATTAATAGTTTAACAGCTCATTAATAGTTTAACAGCACATTAATAGTTTAACAGCACATTAATAGTTTAACAGCTCATCAATAGTTTAACAGCACATTAATAGTTTAACAGGACATTAATAGTTTGTTTAACAGCACATTTATAGTTTAACAGCTCATAAATATTTAACAGCTCATTAATAGTTTAACAGCACATTAATAGTTTAACAGGAAATTAATAGTTTAACAGGAAATTAATAGTTTAACAGCACATTAATAGTTTAACAGCTCATTAATAGTTTAACAGCAAATTAATAGTTTAACAGCAAATTAATAGTTTAACAGCAAATTAATAGTTTAACAGCACATTAAAAGTTTAATAGCTCATTAATAGTTTAACAGCACATTAATAGTTTAACAGCACATTAATAGTTTAACAGCTCATTAATAGTTTAACAGCACATTAATAGTTTAACAGCACATTAATAGTTTAAAATTAGTTGAATGATTTCTAGTGTTCACATGTTTGTAAATTAGACTAGACTAGAACACCTGATATACCTGTAGGTGAAGACTAGAACACCTGATATACCTGTAGGTGAAGACTAGAACACCTGATATACCTGTAGGTGAAGACTAGAATACCTGACATACCTGTAGGTGAAGACTAGAACACCTGATATACCTGTAGGTGATATATGCAAATAGTCAATTCTTGAACAGCTAGGATGCTTTGATTCTGTTTCACAATGCTTTTTTTAAATACAAATGTACATGTAAGTGTAAAATTTTAATGATCTCAAAAGACCTATAAAACAAAATCAAGTCAAAAAAATAAGTTTTAGTAAATGCTTTTAGAAGGCGAAAATTATGTTCTATTTATCTATCAATGCTTCATATTTTAATACACAAGGCACTTGTTTCAATTTTCGGGGGAGATTACTCTTCATAAAGAAAGTCTTACTGAGGATATAGTACATACCCATTAATATACAGTAAACCTTCTTCAACAGCTAATCTCATTGCATGGTCTTTTGACTGATGAAAAATGAAACACATAAATGTTATAAATTCATGTAGATAAAAGATAATTCTAACAAAGCAAGAAGCTTGGGAAACTGACAGATGCTCCATGAATCTGGAAAAAGTACATTAATACAGAATTTTTTGATGTTTGTACACCAAAATTTTGGGATTGTTATTACAAAACAACTGATCTTAATTACTGTGGATTTCAGTCAGTCTAATAAATATCCCAAAATAGTATCTGTAAAGATAGGATTTCCTAAAGTCACTAATTGTGTATTTGATAAAGATTGATATCAACAGTATGGTAAACAACTGTAATGTTTGACATATTAACTTACTTCTGATATGTCTTTTCCTGTCACTATAACAGTAGCACCATATGTACGACAGGTCTGGACCTTCATAATAGGGGCTACTTTTGGCATGACCACTGTTACGGGGACCCCCAACTCTCTACCATGGTAAGAGAGGGCTAATGCATGGTTGCCAGCACTGGCTGCTATCACTCCCTTAGTCTTCTGTTCCTGCAAATACAAGAGATTTAATTGAAAACAAGGGTATCCACAATTAGGATATATAATTTTTGTTAATTATTGGTCCTTTATACTGTATTGATGTGTCATCCAAAATCTCTTTTGCAAGTAAATTGTTCAACTTCCTTTTTCAACTAGTAGTTGGCTCAATGAACTCAACTAACTTGTTACAGCAGTTAATCTGTAATCAATTACTAAAAGTACTTTAATAGTTAAATGGTCACTTCATTTCTTGAATAAAGAAAACTAGGCATACTTATGCCTGAAAATTTTCTATACCTAAAAACTTGGACTTTTTTAAAGTCAAAAATTCCAATTCAATATCTTTATGTAGTGAACTGTTTGCATACTTTTGATAGAAACAATGTACAGTGCAGCTTCTGAATAAAAAAGTTCTAAATTATTTATTAACATTATCATGCAGAGAAATGTGTGAAAAAGTTCAATTATTACCTTTGGCAGCATCATCAGTGTGTACCTGGCTCCCCGCTCTTTAAAACTGTCAACAGTGAAAATATGTGTAAATTAACTATGTTTTATCTTAAAGGTGACATATTGAAATTAAATACTGTTTAAACTAAAGTGATCATTATACAGTTCTTTGGCAGTTGGTATGACTGTACATAGACCCATGTTCCCTGTTAAACACATGCATAGTAATGATGACCTGGTACAAAAACAGTACAGGAGAACTGATGTCATAAACATGAAAAATATAATTACAGCTCCAGGACAAAATTATTTTATTGTCCAGCTTACGACTAATATGAAAAGTTTTATAGATAAATTAAAAGTAAGCAATAATACACTTATACCAACATTACAGTATCTTTATTATTGATATCAATTGTGTTCCAGCTGTGGAGATCAAAAGCAAACAATGCAATGATTTAAGTGTCACTTCATCATGATATATAAGTATCTAATTATAGGTAATCAATAAGAATTTATATGTACACATCTTGGAACTGATAAACAAAGAGAAAATTCTATAGTTTATACTATATTTTAAAATTACCTGCCAGTGATTTGAAGAAATTCTTTTTTAAAAAAGAGATCCATATTATACAGGGGAGACAATCTGGATTTCTGAATAATATTCACAAATTCATATTAATAGATATGGAAAATCATGTAAATGAATCAAGAGAATTAAGAAATTAAATTACACATTATCAACATGATCAATACAATGTAATATATAACTTAATTTAACTTATAACTATTGTGAAAAGTTAGAAATTAAACAAAAACAAGAAACATGTTATAAAAGTTGAGGGAGACAATCAAAATTAAGAAAACAAATTCCAGTCAAAAAGTTAAATTACTAATATAAATCAAACATTAGAGATTTTAATCATAAACTTCATAAATATTGACATATTAACCATTGGATTTGTCTATATCTTGGGTAAAATGTCATTATTCTGTATATAACATAGTCATAATAAATATAGCTACTAGATAATACTCACTGTGCAAGGAGTTTTCTGAATACCATCACGTATTTTGTATGCTGATGCACTGATATCTTCAAACGATATACATTTTGGATTTTCAGGATCACAGAATGGGTCTTTGAGTTTGGATATACTGAGGTGTCTCTGAAACTTTGTGGGAGTGTTGGATCCTCCGGGTTCACCATCAGTAGAAATCTCCTCTTTAATTTCCTATTTTACAGTAATTCATGAAATTATATATAGAAAGAAATTTAACTACGTTATTAAAATAAATTATGAACAAAATGCATATTTTATTCAAATGTATACATCTACAAAGATTTAATTTGAAAGGACATAAAATTTTAATTTCATTGATATTTCTGGTTTCCCTTTTTCTAGATAAAATAAGTTTTTAACTTTTGAAAGTCAACGCTAAATTTGTAACCTTGGTGATGCACAAGTGAATACGTTTAGACCAAGGTTTAAAGAAAATACTGGAACTTTAACTTTACTTACTTTTGAAAAAGAGATACTTCCAAGAGTTAAATGTGTATACTAAAGAATGAAATGACATTGTAATGAGGTTTGTAGGAAATACATTGTTGTTAAATTATCGACTGATTTGCTCTTAAAAAATTCCAAAAATTGAAATAAGCAGTGAAAGAATCAGATAATTCTCACTAGATTTAAAGTACATATAATATATAAACGGCAAAAAAATAACATTAATTATAAACTAATGCTGAGTTGCACCACAGACCTCTATACATCTTATCTCACTACAACTTGTATACAAAAAAGAGTTATTCCCCTTGCATTGTTTACCAGCCGGATATCTCTAAATGGTGTTATTAATTCACCTTCACTCTCACCTTGGCAAGTCTCCATAAAAATGTCGTATAGCTAAAAACAATCACGGCTTAAATCGATTTATGTGGGTATGTTTACAGTTTAGCAGACACCACACGAAATGTAGGTTGTCCGAGGAGTGTTTGATGACAAATTATAAAAACAACCTGACCAATGGTCATAGAAAATCGTCTTTCGTGAAATCTAGGCCAACTAGGGGCAGCTTGTCTTTTATAACAAATTAATCATGAACTATAAGAAAACGAATTCTTACCATTTTTAGTGTGTGATTTCTTTCAATGTATGTGATCTCGCAGCAACCTAGGTCGGAAATACTGATATTGACGCAATTATAGGGTTACACAGTCTATATTTACATTATTGACCAATCAGAAAAAGAAGGTGTGTGTTTACCACCAATGAAAGGTCGTTTAATCTCGGCATTTGTGAAAGACTTGCCTAAGTCCCCCTTTTAATATTATTTTCAGTAGCTTTTGCAAAACAAATATTACAACTGACGGGTAAAAAATAATGATAATAGAAATAATTGATTGCCTATTTTTAACTTATAATAAATTATACAATACAATTCAATACAATATTCTTAATTTATAAGTCGCATATCACAACATTAGAAGAAACAAGTTGATCATGAGAAGAGCTTTATTGTTTTTGACAAATATGATAATAAAATAAGATAAACTATAGACTAACATATAAAACATGTAAGATGGGTGCCATATGCAGTTAAGAGTACACGTAAACATTCTAATTGTCTTAAAAGATGGTAAAGTTATAAAACATAAAAATAGTCAAGCGTTTCTGCATACACTACATCTGCACTGGGATGGATATATTGATCCAAGAATTACATATGGGGCCATCGCAGGTGCTAACCAGACTCCTGAATTGGCCACAATTTGCTGCGGGTTTAATCTCTTCAGGTAGACTGTTCCACACCTGAGATGCCTCAAATCTAAAAGAGTTTATACCATAATCTTGTTGTATTGACAGTTGGTATTTGTACTTGCTGGTTTTTCTTCGTGTCATAAGAATTTAGCTTAAAACTGACAAGGTCATGTAAATATAGCGGGGATATCTTGTGTAATATTTTGTGTGATTCACCAACTACGGTTTTTAATCTAATCATATGTCAAAGATCTAGTTTATTTTCTTTTAAAATATCATCAATACCGGTTCTATAATCATCTACAATAAAACTTGTTGCCCTTTCCTGAGTTCTCTCCATTTTCTGAGTTAAAATAAGTTAAAATTTGACATGATAAAAGAGTTAAAAATGATCTGCGTACACTGTTTGGTTAAAAATCTACCAATGCGTTTAAATACAGCTAATTGTCTAGAAGCTATTTTTTGACAACATTGCTTCATGACTAATATATGTGCACATCAAATTTTAACACAAGATCAATATCCACACCCAAAAAGGTAACACAGTCTTCACACTCAATTGTAGAACTACAAAAGGAAATAGACTTCACGCTGCTGTTTGCTTTTTACCGAAAAATATAGCCTGCAATTTGTCTGGGTTTGTCTACAAACCATTTGCTTAACTTGACACTTTCTGTTTCTAAAACAGATTTTACAATATTAGCATAACTCATTGTATTGTAATCTGCATAATTATACAGATCCGATCTTTCAATTTCATAAAAAATATCATTTATGAAAATATTAAAGATATGAGGGTCCAGAGTTGACCCCTTTGAGTATTTTCTCCTAGTCACTGAATTGAGAACCAACTTTTACTTTTTGTTGACGTCAACTCGTTTAGAAGCATGTAAAGATAAGCCATTTGACAACCATACCCCTTCCTAAACGCAGCTAGGAAAGAGTTAAAATGTTATTGAACAAGAAATATCTTTAAAAAAGATGGTCGTCAGAGTTTTCCGTGGAGGGTTGTAAGTAACATATTGAAGCTTTCAAAATAAGATTTTTCTGAATTTTGCCTGAACTGTAGATTTTTAAGTTAAATGTAAAAACTATGCTAGCCTTAATTTAAGATGCAGAATTTCTAATTTTCTATAAGTTTTTGTGACATTTTGCGAACTATTCAGTGAACTTGGTTCCGTAGTAACGAATTTTGCAATATGGCTTCTATCATCTGAATTTTGCTTTTGTTTTTGAATCGTCTTCACACTAGGATGATTCAAAGTTAAGTTGAAATTGATCCTGTAACAGTGCACAAGTTGAAAAGTCGACATGTTTCTTATGGTATTGAACTTTAACCCAAAAATGCTTGACCTGTTTTTTTCTTCAACCTATGGTCGTACCTTGAACAAACTTTATTCTCCATGCACTGACGTTAATGCATATATATGCAAGCATTAAATTCTAGTTAATAAAAAATCTTTTGTTTAAGTTTTGTATATTTTCCCTATTTTGGCCTCATACTGGTGCCCCTGAAGATTGA
>JAUMGZ010238042.1:0-10760 GCA_032359645.1 Pododesmus macrochisma | reverse complement strand
AAACCTTATGCTGTCACCATATTACTATAGCTGTTCCCAGAACGTTAAGGTCGGATCCATCGATCAATCAACATCCAGGAGTAAAATTTTCATATGGCTATTTATTAATCTACATTGACAAACTGCAATTTCAGGTGGCCGTTAAGGCCCATGGGCCTCTTGTATATTTATGGATGAATCATTGATGCAGTAGACTGTATGTGAGAAAATTCTTTCACAAGTTTTGATCTTTGAAATTACTAAATTGTCTAAAGAAATAATATGTCAAAGTAAGGATGCTATGTTGATATTTTGTAGGGTAATTAATTTGACGATGATATTGTTTACAGGCAACATGAAAAACATATTCAAAAACATTTAACATGAACAAAATTTGCTAGCTCTTGGCAGTAATACTTTACTTGCAGTGTACTAACTTAATTATCTTGAAAAAGTGTGTCATGTACACTCATTCCTAGCAGTAAAATGTTATTAGAAAATAATAGGAGTGCAGCACAGTTACAAAGAAATACTGTAAGAACATCAGCACATTCATTTGAACTTTAGCTGTAGTAATGTGTATTCTGTAGTGAATCTAAATTATAAAGTGAACAGTAATATATTATCTATTTCCAGAGGTTCTATCGTGGATCAGAAAGTATTGAAAGCCCCACCAGGACACAAACCGTTGTCACATATAAACTGTTCCAGGAACCAGATACAGCAGTCTCTCAACTTTCAGCCATCAAGCGTCCAAAATCTAAGCGATTATCTGTTGAACAAGCTAACTTCCTAGATTCACCTTTCTCAACTTTTGGGAAAACTCCCCCCAAGCTTCAACAGCAGACCAGCCTACATTTATTACAGGACAAGGAAAATAGTTACCCTGTTAGTATTTTATTGAACATTTTACAGTTATATATCATACAATATTTTTTCCTTTAGACAAGAGACGTGTTTTTGATACTATCATATAGTAAATATGTATATGGTTTAATGATGATGTTATAAACATAGGAAATCTCTGGAAGACAGGCAATAAGAGAATCTAGCCTTAATTAACATAACATTTTGTCATTCTCAAAATATTCTACATATATTTTAAATTTAAACAGCGAGATGTGCATACATACATCTAAAAATTACCCTGGTTATTGTTTACATTCCAAAAATTCACTTTTTAGTGCTGTGTTAATTAACTTGGTAGTGGAATAAGATTTAAGTATATTTTTCAGTTAATACCACAATCTACTGGAGTAATTACTGGTACACCTGTGAACACCAGAAAATATGCCCCAAGTGTGCCAATAAGAAATGGCTCGGTGAGCACAAGGCAGCATGAAACCAAAGTAACCCCAGTCAGTTCCAAGGGAGACCACTCTGCTTCACCTATTCTGGTTTGTACACATTTATACTCTCTTTTTGATAGTACACTAATAGCCATGTAAAAGAGTTCATTTATCAATTGGTTATTATAATTTACAACATGGTCAAAATAAAGCAGTAATAGGAATACAATAAAACTCTTAATCATAGCAAACATTTTCAACATTGATCTCAATTCTTAATCCTGTGTTAAATCATATGAAATTGTTGTAGCTTTTATATTTTTTTTTAATTTTTTTTTTTTTTTTTTTTTTTTTTTTTTAGTTAGATAAGATATATAGAAACATAACATAATGGTCTTTTTAAAGCAACATTGGCATTGTTTGTGGAGCTTAGGTGGTTCATGTATGTTTTTACAAATATATAGTTTATGTATTGTCCAGTTGTTATACTCATTCTGATATGGCTTATTAAAAATGCATTTGGAATTTACCTTAATCTTTTAAACTGTACAAAATGAAATTCTACTTTACATAATATTAATCATTATGTGTGCTGTTGTTTGTGACAGGAGTTGGGAGAATATCAAATACCATTGAATTCTGTGAGAGTTGTACCTGCAATACAACAAAACACTAACAAAGAAGATAGGTGAGATTTTCTTCAAGTTTGTACTTGATAATATAGACCAAGAGTGATTTTGCTGTTGATGTAAACTTTTTTTGTTTTTATTGTGTTGAACACCTTTAGAATAAAAGGAAAATGATTGCTAATTTGAACTGATGAGTCATCCAAAGATAGATAAGTCTATATCTACCTACACATAGATAGATAACATGGGTGAAACAAACGTTATTGTGCATAGAAATTAAAAGCCTGTCCTTGAAAAGTCTTATTAAATACCAGCAGTATTATTAAAAGGTGATTAACATTTATATTTTGGTATGGATATTTTGCGGTGTGTAAATGACTTTAGACTGGTTTGACATTGGTAAATCTTTTGAAAAAAATGTTTTCATTACCTCCAATTAAAATTTTATTGATCAAATTTATATTTAAGTATTAACATAATATGCATACATGTAGCTCTGGGGCCAAGATTTCCTTAAAAAGAAACAAGTTTGAATATCCTCATACCAAATATAAATTCAAAGTTTAGATAATTACAATGGATTATAATTTTTGAAACCATTTCATCGTAGCTATTTGTTACTCCTTTTGATGATGTCCTATCCATCTAACAACGTTATAACCCTTGATGCATGGACAGTGCTCTTCTACTTTGTTTTAATTATTTAACTCTTTTCGACAGTGTTCCGCCATACTGTGTGATACCATTTCCATGGACAGCTGAGAGTGATGCATCTTCAGTAAAATCTGATGTAACAGATGAAGAAGAGTCATGTAAAAGTCAGACACAAGTTCCTGTTTCTGCTGTGTATGCTGTTCCTGTGAAGCAACATAAAACAACAGCATCAAAACCTCCAGTGTCTAACACTAAAAAGTCTGCACCGCCTCCCTTACCTCCAAAGCCTAAACGCGGGTTCTCACATTACATGGCAGTGAACAAGGAAGCGATGTATAGGTCCGTTAACTCTGATGGAGCTGGAAGTGTTAAGTCAATGTCGTGTTCTAGTTCAGACAGTGAAGGACATCTGCCACCCCCTCCTACAATTGGAAGTGTTAAGTCAATGTTGTGTTCTAGTTCAGACAGTGAAGGACACCTGCCACCCCCTCCTACATCTGGAAGTGTTAAGTCAATGACATGTTCTAGTTCAGACAGCGAAAGTCACCTGCCACCCCCTCTTACAGTTGGAAGTGTTAAGCCTATGTCATGTTCAGAGAGTGAATCTGAAGAGTTCAAGCCACGGTGTCCCAGTTCATTTCCTCCAAAGCTACCCATTGTTAAAAACAAATGTGTCGAATCAAAGGAAATGAAAATTTACAGTGAAATATTGTTACCATGTAAAAAGAGGAAGCAGCCACCACCTGTACCGATAAGGAAGGCATCCAGGACAGTGTCTTACAGAGATATTGAGACTAATGTTCTGTCCCCACCACTACCACCAGCGATACCTGTATCGGAAGTACCAAACACAATCAATGATACTGCAGACTTTCCCAGTCCTCCTCCAGAAATTGTTGCAATCGAGGTAGCGAAGTTAGCAGAAAAGATAAACTCATCTCAAGATGAAAAGGAAGCGATTAGTCCAAGGAAAAGAACAGGTTTGTGTAAGGCGGTCCTTGCTAAACCTTACTCCAGATGTACACGTTCTGTGTCAAAAGTGTCTCTAAATGTTTCCGGGTCTACAACAGATAATAAAATAGTTGATAGGACACCTAGTGACCACAGCACTGTGAAAGATGTGTCAGTTTATCCTGCTTTTGATCAGCTCAACATTCATAAAAAGTTTGGCAGTTCGTTTGGATATGCAGAGCTGGAAGATGTAAGAAATTGCAGTATTGGAACTGATTTGCAAGGAAAGAACATTGACAATACATATGCTGTGCCAAACAAAATTTCGCAATGTTCCAGTACAATTACATCTAAGGAATATACTGAACTTGGGGTATTAAAAGCTAACAATCAAGTACCATTAGAATCTCAGGACCATCAACACGGTGTACCAGAAAACAAGGGTATGAAAGAAGAAATGTTTACAGTGCTTGGCAACACTGATCAACACAAAATTCACAAAAACTTTGGCAGTTCATTTGGATATGCAGAACTGGAAGATGTAAGAAATGGCAGCATTGGAGCCGATATGCTTGGAAAGAACATTGACAACACAATTTTCCCACCAAACAATGTTACAAAATGTTCCAGTACATATACATCTAATGAATATACCGAACTTAGAGTATTAAAAGCTAACAATCCAGTACCATTAGAAACTCAGGACCATCAACACAGTGTACCAGACCACCAGGGTAAAGATGAAAAGTTAGTTGACAACACTGATGCAGGATCAACTGATCCAGAATCAACAGATCTACACGAGAGCTTTGGTACACCAAAAATTCTGGAATGTAAAAACATCACAAGGAGACGGAGAAGCTCATCATTCAGTTCCATAAAGGATTTAAAACCAATTCCCATCAAGAAAATGGAGTATTCACCAGGTAAAATCAGAATGGGAATGAGTACATATGTTGGGAAATCCAGGAAAACATCAGACTCGGAAAGTGAGGAATATGCAAAGATGTTACAAGAAAAATCACTGACAATAATTAAACCAGATTCAAAACGTAAAAGCAATAAACTGGTTTTCGGCGACATGTACAAAATTGACTCTAGTAAACGACATCCTTCTAGTTTAAGTTCATGTAAAAGTTCACTGGACCGGTCAGACAGTTCTCGTTCAGCGGGAAGTTCCAGTGATGACTGTGTGTTTACAGATGGCTCGGAGAATAATACTCATCAACAAAAAGTCACATTTAGTACATTTTTAAGCCATGACAATGGCAGTCATGGGTCAAGGGAGGAGTCTAAACAGAATTCTGTCCAACAAGAAGTTTTCTGCAGCAGTGGAATAAGTGATGCTAGGAATGTTGTGCAGAGTTCTTCTGAAAATGAAAGTTCAGCCAATAAATACAGAGTTAAACCATCAAACATTGTACCATTGAGTCCACAAGCATCAGCAAAGCTTAGTGCAACTCAATATACCTGTACTTCATCAAGTAGTGATGAAATTGTTTTAGCTACTAAAAGCAAGAAAATGAAGCTTAAGCCTACAAAAGATTCCAAGACTGTTCAAAATAAAAGACTCAGAAAAAAAGAACAAGGGATAAATTATCTTGAAACAGACATTGACTCTAGCTCTGGAGACTGTACAAGGCTCTCATTACCAAGGGAGAGAACTCAGTCACACCAACATACAGAGCCAGTTACAAACTTAAATAGGCGTAAATCTAAGTCCATGGAGACAATGATTTGGTAACCAATTAAGTGAAAAAACAGTTTTAGTCTGCAATCTTTTTTATTAAAGAGTGTCTACGACTTACAAGCCTATAAACAAATAGTGGGGCTCTACTTGGTTTATCACTTTTGACAGTGTATTGCATTTATATTATATTTATTAGGCCAAACAAAAAAATATGCTAGGTTCTCGGGCCCTGTCGAATACCTAAAATACCTGCCGCGTTGGCGATTTTTTTCGAGAGAAAAAAAAAAGTTGTCATTTTTACTACAGCAGCAACTGGCCATGCACCATGATTAAAAAACAAAGAAGACAGTCTATATCTGCAAGTTCTGTACTTTTTGGTTTAAATTAATAAACTAATTAATAATATTATTAAACGTTCATCTGAAAAAATTTCGTCTGAAAAAACTTGAATTTCAAAATAAAAAAAAAAAGCCTCCCTCTCTCTGACATCCAATTTTTAAAAAATTGGCCTGAGAACCTATGCATTTTTTTGTATGGCCATAGTGCTACATTTTTTTCATAAATTTTGTTATGTGTATTACTTTTGGTGCTAAATTTGCAGTTCTTGTTTGTTTAGTTGCATGTACATGAAAATGTAAAATTCTGGTTTATTATAGACAGGCTATTTGTATTATGCATCAATTTTGCAATTTAAGAAGATTTAGGTTCCTTTGTTGTACTTACTTCTTCGAGAAGACTAGTTAATTTGTTAACTTAAGTGGTTGTTTATAAAGGATTGTATTTCATATGTAAATTGTTTTTACATAAAATGTATCATGTTTGCTAGTTTGTTATATTGACACTTCAGTTCTAAGTTTGTATATCTCCTATGTGTATAGTAACATCTTATAATAGTGATTCACTTCACTTGTAGATCATTTATTCAGACATCTGTTGTCATATTATACTCACAATAAAAACTGCATAAAATCTAATGCTACATTGTCAGTATTAATGATATGTTAAGTTTTATCCACATATGATGTACAGACTATCAATATTAATCATGTTGCTATATCAATATGAAGCATTTCTCATATATCTTTTATACTCTTGGTTATTAAACACTGTGTATGAAAAATAATCAATATTTTGTCTATTTGTTATCGTACAGTGTTTAAAGTATTGATGTCTATCTTATACACATACAAGTCTTGACAAACACATGTACACTCAAACACAAATACGCTTTCTTTAAACAAAAATGTTTAAAAGAATTGAAGATGTACTTGACTATGCCATTTCATACACTTTTGATACAAGAGTTTGAATATAATTATCTCCCCTTCCCACTGCTATTCATATTATGCATTTATTTTGTATTATCGGTGCAAGGGCTGTCAAGATTTAGTCACAGTTTTCCTTATAAATTACTGAAACATAAGAATTGAAAATAAAACATTTCTTTGTCGGTGTGCCATGGACCATAATGGCCGAACGATGAAGTATCAAAAAGTAGGCTGAACCCTGTATAGTTGTAGGAGCAGCTGGCTGAAAGCCTCAGGCCAGTGTCCAAAGCGGGCCAGAAGTCCCTTAGTAATTTTGGGTGACACTGAACAGAATACGAGTAGAGACCTAAAGTTAAATTCTGAGAAATATATTAAAGTTTTGAGATCCATGTGTCTGGCAATCAAAACCCTGTAACTAATAATATTTTTCTGTGAAATGAGGTATACTAGCCCTGTATAATTGTAGGACCAGCTGGTAGAATGGTGTCAGACAAGTGTCCAAAGCAGAGCCAGTTACCCTCTAGCAACCAGGGGTCGACAAGAGACTGCCAAAAATTCTGCCCTGTATATTTGTAGGTGCAGCTGGTGGACGCAAACACACAAGTGACCAAAGCAGGGTCAGAAATGTAGCTGTAACATGGATTGTCTAAATACATTTATACTAACATGGACCTTTGTCTGAATGTTGACAATATAATTCAGAAGATTGGTTGTGCAAGATCCACGCTAATATTAATGCCTAGGAATATTTACAATTGTTACCTTAAATTTGGGGATTTTTGAATTAAGAAATGAAAATAAAAGGCCAAATCAGATAAAGCACAGAATGATATCACTAACCAAAACTAAACAGTCAAGGTATACTGTGTCAAGTGTTGAAATATGAGAGGTCAGGACGGGGATGGTGGAGGTATGTCAAAATTGTCACACTAGCTATTGTAAAACTGAGATTCCGAAGACAAATATCTGGTCACATGACATTCTTCAGCATCTACTACCTAATTACTGAAAAGAATGTGGGTTTACCCCATAGACACTGCATCAACTGACTTTTGTTTGAATAATCACAGTGGTCGATCTAAAAGTAGAGGAAAGTCCTGAGGAGATCGGTATATCTGGTTTTTAGTTGAACCACTGTGATAGTGAGTCAGGGTGGTGGTACAATGTGTCTGCATGATTTCTTGACATAATAATGTGACCAAATGGGTCATTATGTCATTGTGTTTAAAGGTCATGTTCCAAAACTATAACGAGCAGATACCATCTTGATATGATTAGAATGTGTTAAAAAGATGTAAAATTCAAATAAAAACAAACTAGATCAATTAAAAGTAGAGTACTTAAATATACGAAAAGGAAACGGAACATAAACCTATGTTATGTTAACTCAAGACAATCAGTCTACCTTAACTGCTTAGCGTGGTAATTGTACACAGTATTTAATCTTCAACATATAACTGTGTGGTGTGAGATTAATAGTAATTGTTGTTCATGTACTGAGGAGTCACAGCTGGTGTGAAGTGTTCTAAACATTGGTACATGTATATATATTAACACCAGATCAATAAAGCATAATGTCCAAAACCGTGTAATGACATCTTTAAAAATCTATGTCGTAGGTGGAAAAAATCCCTAAATATGGACATTAAGAAAGGTTGGATAAAATATTACATGTTTTGGCTTTGTTTGAAATAGTATTTAGGCCTTACTTCCAAGTACATGTAATCAGAAAATGGTCTGCACCTTAATTTCTGTCCGTTCGTCCATCGATCTGTCTTGGTATCTCTAAATTTTAGGGAGGGATGTTGAAAAAATTTATGCCATAGGTACTCAATACAAACATTTACACCTGCTTAACTTTGGGTGTCAAGGTCACAAGGTGAAATATGTATAATATATGAAAAACTAAAAAAATGCTTGAGTGCTTAATATTCAGGTACTGGTAAGCCTCATGGATATTAACCTTATTCACACCAAGTGTACTCTAATTTTTCTGTTACTTCTTGTCCGATCAACAGCTAAGGTCATTTACGGGGCGTGCCAGTTTTACTGGTGGAGGAAACCGGAGTACCCGGGGTAAACCACCCACCTACGGCAAGTCACTGGCAACTTTCTCACACTAGGCCGACCCAGATGGGGATCAAACTAGGAGGTGAAAGGTTCTTATGATTACAAGTCCGCGACTTTAACCACTAGGCCACCACC
The DNA here is from genome assembly GCA_032359645.1 of Pododesmus macrochisma. Classification (NCBI taxonomy): domain Eukaryota; kingdom Metazoa; phylum Mollusca; class Bivalvia; order Pectinida; family Anomiidae; genus Pododesmus; species Pododesmus macrochisma. Next base: position 2,095 of record JAUMGZ010238042.1, on the reverse strand, counting down.
ACCCCCAGGTGTACTCTAAACTAAGATGTTAAGTGTGATTAACTGTTTAGGTCACAAGGTCACTTATATATCAAAGTGTTACTACACTGCATACTTTTATGTAATATCTTTGAATTGACTAGATAAAAATACCTGTACAGTTTGCAGGTAAGGGGTTAAAAGTCCTTGTCACTTTCTGAAATGAATTTAATTGGTTTTGTAAAAACAAAATGTTTTATTTTAAATTAACAAAAGTCGGCTTCCAACAAAATTCTTCAAAAGTCAGTATCTAAATAATGCATTCTTTTTTAAACAGTGTCTCAGGGTTACTTACTAATTAAACCTACAATAATGATTAACTGCACTATTTATTCACATGTAAATGTCCTCTGTCACAACCAAACATTGACACGGGACACCGATATTTAACAAACATCATTTTTAGGACACCTATATTAAGTATATAAAGGGAGCTTATGTTGCCATCCTTGTGACAGCATCGGCATCTCAGCAAAGGTTGAAAAATTCTTTTTTCTGTGTTTAAGTACTAAAACATAGAATCGCCATACTACCTGTTTTTGTATTTTCTTTCTTATTTATCACAATTTCATGAAATCATCATATCTATCTGTATTTTGGGCGGGGGGGATCTTTCATTTATTTCTTTGTTTTCTGTCACTTTTACTATTTAACAGGTTCACCAATAAATGTCATAGTTGATTTTGGAAACAAACACAAGTTTGTTTCTTGTGGCAATCGGTTCAACAAAAAGTTTGAAACTTATTATGTTGGTACATGTGTATGATAAAAATGGTGGAGAAACTCATTCAGTTTGAATATTCAAATACTATTTTGATAAAGATAAGATAAAATATTCCTTTTCCACTAGGGGGCCAAAAGGGGGAAAATGTGTTAAAATCTCACAAATCTAGAAGGCCTAGAGCTTTATGTGTTGGTATGTCGCAGTAACTTTAGGGCATGAAGAACCAAGTTTGTTCAAGGCGTGATGCTGGGGTCAAAAATGGGTTACACGTTTTTAGCTTAAAGTTCAACAACATGGCAAATATGTTAACCTTTTTACATTTTCGACTTCTAGTCCAAAACTATTGAACCAACTTCATCCAGACTTGGTTGAAGGGATCTCTAGTGGAAGGGGGTTCAGATTTGTTCAAATGAAGGGTTAATTCCCGAGGGGGCGCCTTTTTGCAGGGCCAAAATGGGGAAATTTGACAAAATTTTAAAATCTTATTGTAAACTTAAGGCCTAGTGCTTAATGCTTTGTTATGTAATGATTTAAGGGCATGAAGAACTAAGTTTGTTTAAGGCATAACTCTGTGGTCAAAAGTATTCAAATGCAAATATTTAGTTTTTGGCCTATTTCAACCAGATGAACATGAAGGCTGATGGGCCTCTTGTTTTAGTGATGCATCAGTTAAAATGAACAACGGACGTGCTATTTTTGTATGCATGGAGAAACTTCAACATAAAAACATACCAGTATTGAAATTGTCCATTTATTATAAAGAATAAATGACAAAGATACGGTACATTACATCATATTAATAACTGATCAGTTACATAATTATTGTTAAATATAAATAAAAAAGATGTATCAACACAATATGTACTCTAGGAAACCATATAGAATTTCATAAACAAATGTTACAAAAGATAACATGCTTCCATAAGATTTGTTGGTCATAAGTGATAAATTCTGCCACTAAGATCTGATTGTTATTTTCACGTGTCAATACAAAGACTAACCTAGTATATATATAACATGTAATACTGTGCCATTCATGTAATTCTATGCCCTGCGTGACAAGTTTAGGAAGTTAAACACACACACAATAACTATTGGTTAGGTTTGTTATGGCTATGGACTTTAAATTCATGAAAACATGAATACAATACACATGCAGATTTTCTCATAAATATAACTCAAGAATGCATAGTCTGTTATTGTACTGTTAGTTTATGTTTGGCTGGTGTTTCAGTTGACAAATTTCCACCCCCTAGTTTTCTTTTAAGAGTTTGTAAAACCTCTTATGTCCAGTACTTTTAAGACAAGTGGCAAGATTTTTTTTTTAATATAATAGTTGCTGTATTTGGTACA
>JAUMGZ010238031.1:0-10761 GCA_032359645.1 Pododesmus macrochisma | reverse complement strand
GCATGAATCCAGCTCCTGATGATGCAACAATACAAATAACAACAAACGTGTGTATCAATTTTAAATCCATGTGTCAAGGATCAAACAATTATAATTATTTTAGAAACAAATAAAAGTTGGATTAACAAAAATATGCATCATGTAAATTAATCAAGAAAAAAGCACAATGGACCCGTCAAACTAAGTAATTGAAATTTTTGACAAAATGGCAGACAATGATTACGATGAAAACTAGCGCTAACAACGGATTAACATGATACGGTATTTAAGTGGAGACGACCTATCAGACAGTTGTGATTGTTGTTTTTATATGGTATCAAGATATATTATTTACACATAAATATCCACTCTGATAAGATTTAGAAAATCACGATTTTTTATACCGAATCGACTGTAGAATGTTAAAAACGATAGTTTTTGAAGAAATATTGGAATATGCTGTTTAAACCCCTGCTGCCTTTTAAATGTAAAATAATATTTCAATTATCACAGAAATACAACTTTTGAGTGACATTTAACATGTTACTAACAAAATTTGATAAATTTATATGCAAAAAAATCGCCAAACTGACTATATGAAAATGCCGTATAAATTACTACAAAAATGGCGGGAAATAGCTATGACGCAATTTAGCGTCCAAGAGGATTAGTAGGATCCGGTACAAATGGAAACTAATGAGTGGACAACTCTAATTTGTTTATATGTTATAGACGACGATTCATTACATACATTGTAAAAATTTGATAGGTTTTCGAAGATATATATTTTTTTGTACCGAATCCGCGCTAAGGGTGTTGCGTACGGTTGTAATTTCAGAAAAATCCGTAACTAGTCACTTACAGCATCAAAGCAATGTTATCTTTAGTCAAATACTGTTTTTAATGTCAAAAACAGAAAATATAGATTATTCTTGATAAGTCGCAAACAAAAATATCTTAAATCCATACAAGGAAACCGTTAAAATCGGTCATTAAAGATAGGGGGTGAACTTCAAAAATTTGGCGGGAGAAAACGGAGACAACAAATAGTGCGTTTTTCGCGGAAGGTTTCTTGTTAAGAGAAAGTTCACTACTCGATTGTTCTCGGCACTTCCGTACCTGCTACTGTACGGTTTTACATGCCTTCACTGGTGAAATTGATCTAAAATATTTAAACTGAATTTTTGCAAATTTGAATGTAATACTTTTCAATAATATTTATTTAAGTAATAAAGAATTGAATTGAATGTAATTTCGTGAAATAGCAAATTTGTGGAACCCCTCACCAACACCTATCTACCTTGGCTTCGTCTCGGGAAATAGTTGTTGTCTCGGGTTCCCATAAATTGCTATTTCCCTCAAACCCATTCAATAACTGTATACTATTGGCATGAATATCAGTATAAAACAAAATTATCTCTTGCCAAAAATTGGATGGTGTTATAATTTTGTTGACATCATTTGAGGTCATATTACCTTTCCAGAAGTTTTCCCATCTCAAAAATTTATATTTTGAAGTGACAATGTGTTTCCATGCTGCTTCATAATTTACACCCAATAGTTTTTTGATCCAATTGAATTTGACAGATTTAGAATATGACTATATATAGTTGGTATTTTTAACCCTCCTTTTGTTCTTTTTGTTGCGACATTATGTGTTGGTTTTTTTAGGTTTACTATTCGATAGAAAATCAGTTATGGTTTTATCGATTTTCTTCAAATAATTTTGATCTGGGCAGGGCATTCGAATCTTGGATATAACTATCCTATGCTGTTTTCAGATATGTTTACTTAAGTAAAACTGGAGACATAATTATCTGTTAAATATAAGTACAAAACACATCATGGAGATGTTTCAAATGGATGTATGACATAACGTCGACACACAAAACATCGTCACGACTAAATGTCGACAAAACATCGACACGACTAAATGTCGACAAAACATCGACACGACTAAATGTCGACAAAACATCGACACGACTATATGTCGACAAAACATCGACACGACTAAATGTCGACAAAACATCGACATGACTAAATATCGACAAAACATCGACACGACTAAATGTCGACAAAACATCGACACGACTAAATGTCGACAAAACAGCGACACGACCAAATGTCGACAAAACATCGACACGACAAAATGTCGACAAAACATTGACAGGGACAAAACGTCGACCCGACTCAATATCGACACGACATGATAATGATGGTATATCACATTTATCATGGTTTACCTAGCCATAGGATAGAGACATTTAATAGGATTCCTATTAGGAATGTTTACCAAAATATTATACTAGATGGCCTACAATTCACAAAATTTGTAATTTAATGTCGTCAACAAATAGCAAGCTATTAAGAGCCTTAGCTAAATTGTATTTTTTTCTATGGACAGGCGTAAATTTATTATTAAACAGAAAGTATTGTCTCTTCTGTAAATGTAATTGTCAATCACCAATTATTATATCAATTCATGTATTGCTATAAGTTGTAATATGTACTTTATGCAATTACAAATAAACTGTCAAACCAATGTGTTTTAACTCCTGTGGATTGAAACTAGTGTCCAGTTGGAATATAGATTATTTCTATATACATGTATTAAGCAAAGTTACAATACCTTTCTAATATTCAATATTTATTTTAATAAAACATCTTTAATGATAAGCACAGTTTTATGTTATCTTTTTTATTAATATATATAATAGATGAACATATCTATAATCGCGTTACGTAACAGTTCAACTACAAATTGTAATATATTTTGTGCAACTGCATTATATAATTATGTTACTCTAATTGATTAATTTTGGCCGTGTTTTGTGTGTAATGTCTTTTAATTTTGAAAATAAAATAACAATTTAAGAATCTAATGTGGATTCAATGATTAACGTGCTAGGTTATGACAATTCATTAATATTTCCCAGATTCAAATCAAATTATTTTAAACACTGACGTCCGCGGTAAAATGTCGTTCTATGTTAAGTTTCCTTTCTCAACGTATAAAGGTTAAACCAGTAAACACACCACACGGACCAGTCAAACCCTGTTTTGTTTTCAATTTAAGCATGTATTTTCTTTCCGATCAATCCACATAACGTTATGTTGTATATGTTTTACCGTTTTATTAGGTTCCAAACAGATAGTGTGTGTATTTTAATGTATCCTTGCTATGTTAGCATGTAAAGTACAGACACATAGGTTAATTTTATGTTTTGCTATATTAGCATGTATGCAAATTGGTCAAATTTTGAGTATTCTTCTCGTAATTTAAATATTATGTAGGATTTGTCTTTTTTCTTTTTGAAGTAATGGTTTAAATACGTTTTTTTATTGTATTAATGTGGAATAATTATCTTTGATTATTTACCAGTGAAAACAGTGATTTATAATATTTGTGTTATGGAAGAATATTTTTTTTTATCTTGATTTTAGTTTATTGTTTCATAAGTCATAACTGGCTGGATGTTAATATATTTTAATTGATAAATGAGTTTCATTATCTGCATTCTAATGTGTGTGTATGTGTCTATGTAAATATTAACATGTGAAACTCAAATGAAATAATTTATTGTCATAGTCTATTTCGTAGGATTTTCAAACTAAGTATAACACGAAAAATAAACCAGATAGATATTCGTGTAAATAACAATCGCATTGTTGGTGAAAACAATTTTTATATAAATGGTGGGTCAGAAAACATTTCAATTAAAACTGAACATTTTAGCCTTGCTGAATTTTCAAGACTTTCAAAATTGTAAATTTGCTTTGTCAGCTAAAATAGAATGTGAATAATCGCGATATTTGTACGGTATCGAGTCTTTACAAAGAACTGCAAATATATATATATATATATTTTGTATACTTTTGACATTTTTTTATATTCTAAAACAAATACATAAAGTCTTTAAAAAATAATGAGACACTATGGGTACATATAATAGAAATCTAAAACTCTTATCATTGATATCAACGTTATGTATTGTTGGATGGTCTTTAATCTTTTATCAAATCACAAATATCAATATACAATAAATTTAACTTTCTATGATCATTCGTTTACGACTTTAAGGAAGAAAATAACGTTTGAAAATTAAAAACTCTATATTCTCTTCCTTCGTTTAATATTCAAAGCATGCATTGTGTAGGGTTTTTTTTAATTAGGCAAGATAACATCTGCAAAAATAAACTACATATTAGATCTATCTTTAGCATTTAAATTCAATTTTTGAAGCTTATAATATTTTAGTCAGTCTAATTTTTTAATCATTAAACATTTTTGTATTATTTTTCATTTTACGTAGATCTATTAGTAATTATATATTTATTATTATTTTTGTTGATAAATGTTAATTTAAGCTATTTCTAACACTTCAACTTAAGAAAACATAAAACACAAATAAACACTGAGACAGGTAAACAAGTATGAAGAAAACATAACGCTATAACTCAACATAGAATAAGCGTGTACATATATATAGTACTCAACTAAACACACACAAATCAACAAGATCCGATTTCCTGTTGTTTCTGTAATAATCACCTGGTAAACCCTACCCCACCCCGTCAGCCCCTGAGTCGTGTTTGTCTCACCTGGCTATTTATCAGTCGCTTACCTGTCTACGTCTAACGGTTTGTATTGCAATTTGAAAACAATGGATGAAATAATGACACGGCACGCCGTTACTGGCCAACGGTCAAGACACGAGGTGACCAGGTGTGAACTGGACACGGTCGTCTTACCTGTGTATTTTGTAATTAACAAATTAAAACACGAGTATACGGCCACTGGTCATTCTAGTTAATCGTAATCGATTGACCAATCAGATCCCGCCTCTGGAGTATTCCCGTATCAGGATCGGACAGGGGGATATTAGGAACATTTTTTGAGGTTTGAGTTCAAATTTGTGATTTACATTGACTTGTGTAGTACTCTATATGAATTCTAATAATACCATGCCTTGTACTGAGATGGATATGATGATGTCCACACCTAGGAAGCAACTCACCACTACCCCCAGGAAGATGATTTCTTCTGAGGACATAGCTCTCCAAAAGAGAAAGGTAAAAAATTCAAAAAGAATATTCATTCGTTCATATTACAAAAAAAAAACTTTTTCATTATCCCACATAAATGATAAATATCTATATATAAGATTAAATGTCATTAGAAACAAAACACATTTTTTTTAAAGAATAAGGGTGACCAAATATGACAGTTAATTACTTATTTATGGATCTTAATATAGAATTTAAAAAAATCTTTATTTCTAAAAAAGGAAATAAAAAAAAAATTACAATAAAAAGATGATAAATAGTACAAGCTTCTTGGTTACAGATGTTTTATTTGTTTGAATCCACATTAATCCAGTTAATTTCACGAAGTCCCTTAGTACAAAGGTAATAAATAATTAATTATTTACAAGAAAATTCTAACAAACATTAGATTAACACGTAGTGTTTTCAGAGATTGAGGTGTTAATAAAGCATGTATTAAACCATCCATCTATCCATCCATCCATTATTCATCCATCCATCCATCCATCCATCCATTATTCATTCATTCATTCATTTATTCATTCATCCTTCCATCCATCCATCCATTCATTCATTCATTCATTCATTCATTCATCCATCAATCCATTCATCCACAATAATGCTAGTTAGCGTCTTGAGAGTATTTGCCGACTGGAAATGTTTTTTAGGATCAGGGGAGAAAGTATTGACAAAAGTTGACGTCCTGAAAAGACCATAGACTCTTAGACACATTCAGAAAACGTAGGAACAAATTGCATAAATAAATATTAAATTCGTTCAAACATAGTCTTTTATTCTTTCATTCATTATCTATGTTATTTTTATTTAGGCAAACAAGCCATTGACTGAGCGAAGACGTCGTGAACGTATCAACAACTACCTGAATCAACTGAAAGAACTCATTCTTCAACGTACAGACAAACAGGTAAGTAACTGGTTACGTTATAATGAATTTGATGGTCCCCTGAACAGAAAACTGATAAACAGAATATCAATACATTTTACTGCAATATACAGAAAACAGGTACATAAAACTCGTCAAATACCCGTCACTTCAACAGAAAACAGGTACATAAAACTCGTCAAATACCCGTAACTTCAACAGAAAAAATAGGTACATAAAACTCGTCAAATACTCGTAACTTCAACAGAAAAAACAGGTACATAAAACTCGTCAAATACCCGTAACTTCAACAGAAAAAACAGCTACATAAAACTCGTCAAATACCCGTAACTTCAACAGAAAAAACAGATAAATAAAACTCGTCAAATACCCGTAACTTCAACAGAAAAAAACAGGTACATAAAACTCGTCAAATACCCGTATTTTCAACAGAAAAAAACAGGTACATAAAATTCGTCAAATACCCGTTACTTCAACAGAAAAACAGATACATAAAACTCGTCAAATACCCGTAACTTCAACAGAAAACAGATACATAAAACTCGTCAAATACCCGTAACTTCAACAGAAAACAGTACATCAAACTCGTCAAAAACCCGTAACTTCAACAGAAACACGGGTTACACCCTCCTCCCAGATAAAACGCAAGGTAATTATAACAAACAATGTTGTGATAGTCCTGGATACATGAATAGAAAAACAGGTAAACAAAACTCTAATAGATTTTACGCCAACGAACAGTAAAACAAGAAGATACGGATTATAACAAAACCCATCAGGTAACAGAAGATTTAAAATCGTGCGGTGGTGGTTAGGTGAAGGGAAAGCTGGAGTGTTTGTGTAGTTTTGTTTAAAAAATTACTACATTGTGTAGTATATTAATTAAAATCAGTACATTATGTAATATATTCCTAAAGATATTGTTGTGAATATTATTACGTACATTGCACAATGATAATCTTGTCCGCATGTGTGAACGAAGATATACAAGACAGTAGAGCTTTAGTCTTCGTATGGAATATATTTTGAAAAGTAAGAAGTTTCCACGGAAATTGACTAGTAGATATTCGTGTAGGTGGTCCATGAATATTCTTTCCTGGTAGTGTGAAGTAAGAGATAAAAAGATGTGAACTTCTTAATAACATAATAAATAATTCATAACAAACTAGTGCATGAACCGGATAAGGAGACAATAGAGTGTAAAACGTATTCAAGGTAAAACAAAATAGCTTTATCATTTATGTTGTAAAACGGACACCTCCTGGCCATGACACGTGGCGCCACAGGACACGGACACTGGTCAGTTATCATTGGACACTGGTCAGTAATCTCGGACGGACTAACTGGAATCATGTAGGTTCTAATTACGATAGATAGGAATGGAGGTGTGCGTGTCAGACACCTAAGTGTGACATGTCCAGATTAAATACAATCTATAGTTATATCAATGTATATCGGGAATGTACACCGTTTAAATTAAATAGTGCCAAATTGAAGTCACGTTATTTTCTAACACCGTGTTTAGTTGAGTGTGGACGCCGTGAACGCATTATGGAAAGGAACGTTAATTGGCAATTTTAAGTCTTTTATTTTGTTACGTTTTTTTTTAAAAAGATTTTAGAAAAAAGATATTTGTGATTCATGGTCATACGTCATAAAAAGTTTCATCGTAAAACCACGATAGTCTAATGCTGTTGAAATCCGTGATGAGCAACACACGTGGATCGTTTTCAGCAATACGTATATACCACATTACATGTACATACAAAATCAAGTTTCTCAAAATAACAAAATTGTTAAACCTTTATACAGTAAATAACCGTTTCATGTCTGATAAATCTAAACCTGATCATAGTTCAAGTTCAGGAGACTATATGAGTCACGTCTAGATCTCTTGTACAACGAGATTTTGAAATGTTAAAAAATTTAAACCAAAAGAGTAATATCAATATTGCATAATTATCTATTAATATCAATAACTTAAAAAAAACCATCGTCTAACGACCCAGTCAATAAAATAGATATATCGTGCGAAAGAAGTGTGGACGGGTGTCCTATGTGTAGGTGTGATATATTGAAATATTTATGTAATTTTTGTATTATGTATCCAATTATGTCTCTGTACTGTTATTCATGAACAGTTAACGAGAAATAAAGAATTGAATTAGATCACTGATTGATATTCTTTACATTTCAGGAGAGCGACCACACCCGACTAGAGAAGGCAGATATACTAGAGATGACCTTATCGTACTTACAGAATCAGTCTTCACCGACTCACCAACAAGGTATGTACCACTCTATACTCATCATCGTTGTACTGAAGCTTTATTATAACTTAAAGTATTGCACATAAGGTGTGAAGAAAGAAAAATATATTAACTTTAGTATCTATCTGCAGTCGACATTGTGGAGAGTCTGTACTTTTATATATAGCACACTGCCACAGAGAACTGACACGAACGCGAGAGATAGTTGCTTAAGTTGGCGCTGTTGCATTCGTCCGCTCAGTAGCTTCATCCATGCTATGACATAACAAACTGTATAAAGTTTACTATTCAAATAATGTGATTGAATGGGGGTAATGGGGTAATTGTGTAACAGTATACTAGCTGACCTGGGTTAGCACTGTTATAACGTCAAAGTTAGTGTCGCGAGGTTCATGTAGGGAAGCATTATTATAAAAAAAAAACGAACTTCAATTAGCACTGTAAACATGTGGAAACCGTCTCAAAATGTAATAAGAAAATGATTGTGTGAAATTCCCTTCCTTCCCTGACAACAACAACAACAACAACAACAACAACAACAACAACAACAACAAATCGTCGTCATCACCACAATCAGCACGACATACGCAACTAACTAAAAGTTAACAAGCCAAATAAAAAAGAAGACATCCCATACTTGTCTCCAGCTTCAAGTAAATCATCATGCAATGATTACTTGTCCTTGATAATTGTATTCTGCTCTGTTGATTTATAAGTTTTGTATTTCTCGTTTCAGATCCTTTGTCCTCCTCCAGACAGCAGTACGCTGAAGGATTCTCCTCTTGTGTACAGGAAGTATTCCGATGTTTGGGAAGTTCTCCTTCTGTTTCTGACGAGACAAAGATGCAGCTTTATTGTCACCTGTCCAGCGTCCTAAGCTCCGCAGACATCGCCAAACCATCGTCTTATCCAAACGCAGTTCTCTCCCCTTTCGCCGTACCGCAGCAGTTTCCAGCGCAACAGTCTACTTCTTCAAGGATGCATCCTACAGTACAGGGAGGTAACTCTAACCTTGACCAGCACCCCAATCATCTGTCACAGGTTTTCAGTCAACATTCTTTGAGGAACTCACATCTCATCCAGGCAGATACGCCACAAGACTTCCTGAGATCAGCGCAGCAGATGAGCGATCACAGCGCCCCCTTGTCACAGTATACAGCTAACGGTTTCGACATGCATACTATGGAGTGGTACAGAGATCAGGCGGAGTGGTCCCAGGCTAGTTCCGAGGCCAGCGTGTCTGCCGATTCTGTGATGGACTATGCCGTAACACCGCCTTTACGACTTAGCCCGTCCATCTCACCTCACGAGAACAGTTCCAAGGACACTGGCAAGTCTCCTATGTGGCGTCCCTGGTAATAAGTCGCATGCATACAAATAGGACGCTTATGTGATGGAATAGACATTGTGTTCGAATATGATAGAACAGAAATAGGGTTTTAATGTAATAAAAAGGACACTGGTGCTGAAGAAATCTTATAAGTAGATGTACGTTGTATTATTCATAAACACTTTAGTGATCATTGGTATAATAATACATTTCTTTTTTAAAAGTATGAAATGAGATAATTGGTGCTACTGAATGAAGGTGCATATTTAATTTTTGTTTTTAGATTTTGTGTGTAACACTACATAGGCTATTTGTGTATGGGACACCAATTTTCGTGATTTATTTATTGAATTGTAGATCTCTACTGTAGTGTGTTGTTGAAACATAAATGATTGCGAATGAAATGTAGAGTGTTATTGGACAAGATACAAACTATTTATTGTGAATCTTTCTTAAGACTACGGAGGGCAAATCTCATTGTGGATTTAGTTTGTCATGTGACAAGACTATTTATTGTGAATCTTTCTTATGACTACGGAGAGCAAATCTCATTGTGGAATTAGTTTGTCACGTGACGAGACTATTTATTGTGAACCTTTCTTAAGACTACGGAGAGCAACTCTCATTGTGGATTAAGTTTGCCACGTGACGATGAATTTCATTCATAGTGTATTTTGTATACATTCATTAATTCGTTAATTTATTAATTATTTATTTATTTGTTACTTTAACAATATATCTAGATATAAGAATTTTTGATTTCTCTGTAATGTTCATATATATACTCTAGCTAATTTATGGGACTGAAAAAGGACAACACAATGTCTGCACGATAAAAAATATCTCAATGTGGGAGATCGAATACAAACGTGAAATAACACAGGTATATGTACAGTTATGAGTTGTGTGAGGTATTGTTATAACTGACTCTACTTTTAAATGTTAAATATGATTGAAGTGTGAAGAAAACTAGTGTCTAATATTAACTTTATAAGTAAGTAAGCTTTAAAGTATGTATATATCATTTTAATTGGTGCATTTTGTATTATTTATTGCTTGATAAATTAAATTTATTTAAATGCTTTTTTGCTTTGGTCCTATGTTTGATTTTACAATGCTCGTTTCGTTGTTCATATTTGACAGACGAAGCCAGCCTTATTCCGTGTACCGTTGCCAAATTTGTGTTATTGGTGTTGACCAGAGTCGGTCAGTTTTGTCATAATGGTTAGTCC
>JAUMGZ010238020.1:0-10761 GCA_032359645.1 Pododesmus macrochisma | reverse complement strand
TGTATCTAAGTTTCATTAGAAGGTTAAAACATATCTCAGTATCATTAGAAGGTTAAACTATATCTCAGTATCATTAGAAGGTTAAAATGTATCTCAGTATCATTATAAGGTTAAATTATATCTCAGTATCATTAGAAGGTTAAAATGTATCTCAGTATCATTATAAGGTTAAAATGTATCTAAGTTTCATTAGAAGGTTAAAACATATCTCAGTATCATTAGAAGGTTAAACTATATCTCAGTATCATTAGTAGGTTAAAAGTATATCTCGCTAATTAGGAGAGAGTTCGGAATTTAATATCAAGAGAAGCAATTGATTGAAAAATGTCTTACAACGCAAAATTCTAAATAAACTGATTAAACTTTTTATGACGTCTTTTTTAAAGCTCCTTCATCGGTAACACTCGTGTGTTGCCGGGGAGCTTTGTTTGTTTTCGCTAATTAGCGGAAACGGCGAAAGCGAAACCTGACGAAGTACTCTGGGAAATCTCACTTCGTCTCTGACATGCGAGAACTACCATTACATACGTTATGAGTTTATTTCATGGGTATTGTTTAAATAAAATCATGTTTTGAATCATGTTTGATTTGTAGTAACTTTAATTTCTTTGTTCTGGATAGCATTTCTTAATACTGAGGAAATTGTGAAAACGAAAGCGGATAAAGTATTCTCGGAAATTTCACTTTGTGTCTCATATGTGCGAAAACTCAATTTTAGTTGTAGAAATTCAACGATTCTATTTAAATATTTGGATTTTATATTACATAATTTTTCAATGTGCTAGAATCTGGACAAGATTTCTATAAGTGTATCGCTAACGTTATGACGTCATAAATCTGGAAGGATTAATGCCTAAAAATCCCGCCATATCTCACAAGTTTTACATTTGGAGAAATCTTGGTCGATGTTTCGCTTGATTTAAAACAAAAAAGACGATGTATATGTATATATTTAGCTTCACGTGTAAGAATTCCTTTAAAGATTAACAAAGCGTAATTGTTTTAATAATATTGTTTCAAAAATGTCAAAGATAAATAAATACAGTCGTATCATACATATCTTTATGGCATTGTCTCTTTTAAGTCAATAAAAGTGCGTGATCACGATGATTTCATTTTAAACTCAGTTTTATATATTCAAACTATAAATTGTAACCAATTTCTCAATAATATAAGAATTATTTATGAAATCCCAGCGATGGTCCCACAGATTTAAATGAAAAGAATCACACATTTTTTAACGTTTACTTAGTGTCTCCCAGCAGCTTTGCTGTAATTTCTTGTTAAGTTATTGTTTTGTAAAACACGTCCTTCGGAGGGAACCTGAAACCGGATGTCTTGTGTACAAAGATTTTTAACCTCCTTACACGTAAGATGCCCATGTAAAATTTGAAAGAATACAGTTTGTAACACCATTGTCGGCTCAGTCTCCTTTGTATGCTACACTCCCTTATGTTCCCTACCCCTTTTTTCTCTGTCTGTCCTGTCCTTATATTTTTTTTTTTAAATTTGATCTTCCATGGCAATATAACGGAAAGATGGTTGAAGTCACACCAACCTCTGATACAACAAACAACAAAGTTGCTAACATTACAGCTTTGCTGAATTTTTTTTGTTAACTCTTTCTTGATCATATTGTGTTCAACGTCGCCTTAAAAGGCACTCTAGATCATATCGTGTTCAACGTCGCTTTAAAGGCTCTCTAGATTATATTATGTTAAACGTCGCCTGAAAAGCACTCTAGATCATATCGCGTTAAACGTCGCCCAAAAGGCACTCTAGATTATTTTTTGTTAAACGTCGCCTTAAAGGCACTCTAGATTATATTGTGCTAAACGTCGCCTTAAAGGCACTCTAGATCATATCGTGTTCAACGTCGCCTAAAAGGCTCTCTAGATTATATTGTGTTAAACGTAGCCTTAAAGGCTCTCTAAATCATATTGTGTAAAACGTCGCCTTAAAGGCTCTCTAAATTATATTGTTTTGAAATCGCCTTAAAGGCTCTCTAAACCATATTGTGTTTAACGTCCTCTTAAATGCTCTCTAGATCATATTGTGTTAAACGTCGCCTTAAAGGCTCTCTAGATAATATTGTGTTCAACGTCGCCTTAAAGGCTCTCTAATTCAAATGTGTTAAGCGTCGCCTTAAATGCTCTATAGATTATATTGTGTTCAACGTAGCTTTAAAGGTACTCTACATCATATTGTGTTCAACGTAGCTTTAAATGCTCTCTAGATTATATTGTGTTCAACGCCGCCTTTAAGGCTCTTTCATTCATATTGTGTTAAACGTCGCCTTAAATGCTCTCTAGATTATATTGTGTTCAATGTAGCTTTAAAGGCTCTCTACATCATATTGCGTTCAACGTAGCTTTAAAGGCTATCTACATCATATTGTGTTAAACGTAGCTTTAAATGCTCTCTATATTATATTGTGTTTAACGTAACCTTAAAGGCTCTCTACGTCATATTGTGTTAAACATCGTCTTAAAGGCACTCTAGATAATATCGTGTTAAACATCGCCTTAAAGGCTCTCTACATCATATTGTGTTAAACGTCGCCCTAAAGGCACTCTAGATCATATTGTGTTAAACGTCGCCTTAAATGCTCTCTACATCATATTGTGTTAAACGTCGCCTTAAAGGCTTTCTACATCATATTGTGTTAAACGTCGCCTTAAAGGCTCTCTACATCATATTGTGTTAAACGTCGCCTTAAAGGCTCTCTACATCATATTGTGTTAAACGTCGCCTTAAAGGCACTCTAGATCATATCGTGTTAAACGTCGCCTTAAAGGCTCTCAACATCATATTGTGTTCAACGTCGCCTTAAAGGCACTCTAGATCATATTGTGTTCAACGTCGCCTAAAAGGCTCTCTAGCTTATATTGTGTTAAACGTAGCCTTAAAGGCCCTCTAAATCAAATTGTGTATGAGCGAGTTAACACACTCACTGTTGTGAACAAGGCCATTTCAAACATGTACTCGCTCTTGTGAACAAGGCCTTTACCATACATGTAGTAGTACTGTTGGGGTGTTGTTTTTTGTCAGTAACATCAAGATCTCCTGCCCCACTAGGACTTGAGATTGATATTTATATTGTGTCCTTATTTTCTTGAGATTGCCTTGTCTTGCAGGCGAGAAATTAATATCTAGGTTTTATTGTGCTTAACGTTACGACAGCTCATTATATATCGTATTGTGCTTAGCGTCACGTTAACGTTTTGAAGATCATATTTTACTTTACGCTATTTAAGGTAATAATATATTTAACGTCGCAGGAAAAGCAGTTGTCGTTTTTATCTTTCTGATTTTCTTCTGTAGGATGAAGTGAATTTCAGTAGTCAGTTTCACACTGGTCGAACTAAAAGTCGGGTGTACCGAACTGATCTGGATTTTCTTCTTCAGAGATGTGCGTGGTAATCGCTAGACGCCATACACTAATCATAGTAACCATACAGATGCCGTTCTGAAGAAGAGGAAAGCCCGGGGAGTTCGGTACATCCGGTTTTTAGTTCGACCACTGCGAGTTTGATCATGATGTCATGGTTCTAGCTTTCTTTCAGTATCATGACCTGAAATTCATCATGATCTATTATTTGAATCACGATTACTTATGACCAGAGCGGTGGCCCAGTAGTTAGGGCGCTCGCTTCGTGCTAGTAGACTAGTGCTAGAATCCACGGTCGTGGGATCGAATCCCAGTCGGGTCAAAACCTAAGACTTTAAAATAAGGCAATCTTCTCGCTCCCTGCTAAGCATTACCGGGTAGTGGTATGACTGGTTGGCTCGGTGTCAGTATAATGTGACCGAGTGAAGTATCATGTGTATGTGTCTGCGGCGTGATATTTCAGTGAGACAGCACTATAAAGTCGCCATAAGTGCGCACTGTCACAAGCAGACACCGTATCGATATGACCTATACGTGAATTAAAGGACGCTAAACCCCATTAAAACAAACAAACAAACGATTACTTATGTATTGTATACGTGTTACATATGTCCGTATCGCTAACACTGTTTTGATTTGTATTGTTGTTACATTAATATTGATAAATTTTCCCTTCAAGTAAACTCCATTCAACCTACTTTTCAAGAACAACATTTAATATTCTAATGGGTTGCATGTACTTTTAAGATTCCTTTTTTCTATCTGCTCTCTTTAATGTTAGCATTGAAATGTCAGTTTTATTGCAATTTTTGTGTTTTATCGGAAACACGTGTCTGCAAAAATGCTAAGCCGTACATTATCATTTCAAAACGCACTACAAACCATCATATATATCTTTTAAGACAAGGAATATCATTAAACAATTATATTAATAGTAAAATCTAATATATAATGTACTTTTAAATAAGGGGTAGAATAATAATACATTCTCCATTTACTGAAAGACGTTAAATGTGAATTCTATTTTATAGACGTGTGAACAAATTAAACCACACGCAACCGTAATAGCAGAGAAATTCATTTGTGTTATCTTTAATGCGTAAGATGGATGTTATTTTTTTTGAAGTTTATTAAATAAATTTTAGACGACGTGTTATCTATCTCTTTAATATACAAAAGCGTTCACTCCCGTCGTAGAACATAAACTTTCTTTTGTTGTGTCAAGCATGAATGAAACATTTGCATTAAAACGTGTTTGCTCTTTACAAGTACCGCCATTTTATGTTATTATTGTTAAGTTACGTTGTAACATTGCTTGGAATCCCAACTCGATGATTTAGCATGTCTTCTACTGATTCGTGTCTACAATGACATTGATTATCCTCTGATTCGTTTGCTATTCTTAGCAGAATAATTGAACATTTACTAACAGAAACATATTAAACACTAAGTAAATACAGTTTTGGAAAGTGAAAGTAGTTTATATAAAAGGTGCGTTGTTTGCCTTCCCTAAGCATGTTTCCTACCAGGTTTTATTAAAATAAGTTGTCAAATGGTTTTTGCTATTATTGTTTGTTTGTCAATGTATCTCGTTCTCCTGATTCCACTCATCCTTTTTTTTTTAGAGAAGTCGATAAAATGTAAAGGAAATAGATTAGCTACAGTATAGTGTTGAACTTTGACCCCTAAACGCGTAATCTACTTTTGACTTCGGAGTCCCGCCTTGAAGAAACTTAGTTCTCTATAAACCATAATGTTACTATATGTACGTGTATTATGCTCTACAATAACGCTTTGACAGCTGAAATTTGTAAAGAATTCCCATATTTGGCTCCTTAATGATACCCTCTTGAAGACGAGCTCCGTCAGTTAAGCAAATCTGAACTCCCTTCCTCCATTAATAGGTGTTCTGTTATGTATGTAATGTGAACCAAAACAATGTGAAAAGTGCGTATATACATTAAATTTTAATTCTATAGTAAGATTGTCACGAACATCAAGAATAGAAATTGTAAAATACAAAGAAACATTTATGCAGTTCATGTCGACCTTCTGAAGATTGTACGGTACATTACTTGGTACTATATACCTAATAAATTGTAATTGCTATCAAAGAACAAGGTCATCAAATCTGTCATATACTTTTATATCAATGTTGTCCAAAGTCGATATATTACAATAGTTGAGTCTTGTATACTTGCGCAAGTGATGTAGTCTTTTCTTCGCGAGGTATTTTTTATTTTCAAATTAGGCTATTGATATTCATATATAATCCCCCACGCACTGAACATGGCTTAGTAATAGGCAAGCAAACGACATATATCTTAACATTCTAGTTTACGGTCAATAATGTTACAGACGAAATCCTTGACCGTGGTCATAATACTAAACGGTGGGTTACATATGACATGTGATGTTTAATCAAACTGACATTGGTTGGGATAGTTATTACATTTCAAACATAATGACAGTTAGCCATATTAATGTAATCAGGATTCATAGAAGAAAACTAAAATCAATACTGTCAAATACAGTCCAAGATTATCCATTGCATAATCTGCATTATGTTAACTTTTGTAATGCCGTTTTACATGATGCAGTATGATACTTCTTTGTGTTCTTCTTAGTTGCAAGTCACTCCGATTTAATACTTATTTCTGAGCTAGAAAAAATTTCAATAATTATCAGATAGTATTCCTATAACAGACCGTATCATTATCCAATATGTATATATTAGAACGTGTGTAATAGTTTGATAAAAAAAACAATTATGCATTATACAAATTGTGCTCAGTAATTTTAGACTTGTTTTTGGGGTGTTATTGTACAATGTTCAATATCATTGTATTTTGTAGACTTGTTTCTGGGTGGTATTGTACATTGTTCAATATCATTGTAATTTTTAGACTTGTTTCTGGGTGTTATTGTACAATGTTCAATATCATTGTAATTTTAAACTTGTTTCTGGTGTGTTATTGTACAATGCTCAATATCATTGTAATTTTAGACTTGTTCTGGGGGGTTAATAATTTTCAATATCATTGTAATTGTTAGACTTGTTTCTGGGTGTTATTGTACATTGTTCAATATCATTGTAATTCTTAGACGTGTTTCTGGGTGTTATTGTACAATGTTCAATATCATTGTAATTGTAGACTTGTTTCTGGGTGTTTTTGCACAATGTTCAATATCATTTTAATTAATAGACTTGTTTCTGGGTGTTATTGTACAATGTACAATATCATTGGAATAAATAGACTTGTTTCTAGGTGTTATTGTACAATGTTCAATATCATTGTAATTTTAGACTTGTTTCTAGGTGTTATTGTGTAATAGTCAATGTAATTGTAATTTAAGACTTGTTTGTGGGTGTTATTGTACAATGTTCAATATCATTGTAATTTAAGACTTGTTTCTGGGTGTTATTGTACAATGTTCAATATCATTGTAATTTTAGACTTGTTTCTGGGTGTTATTGTACAATGTTCAATGTAATTGTAATTAAGACTTGTTTCTAGGTGTTATTGTACATTGTTCAATATCATTGTAATTCTTAGACGTGTTTCTGGGTGTAATTGTACAATGGTCAATGTCATTGTCTTGTTGTTTGAGAACTATTTAACGTTTTATTCCTTTAGTTGAATACGATACCTGTACCTAAACGCTGAGTTGTACACGGCGTGGTTGTTTAAAAAGTGCAAGAAGTCGTGTGATATGAATTTTGTTAATATGACCAGAACATTCTGCTGCTAGCTTAACGAAAACAAGATGCACGCATTCATATTTGATATTATTTTGTTTTAAGTCTCGGTGACAACGTTAGCTGATGTGAATTGACAAATGGTTAAATATATTTAAGCAGAAGAACATGTTAAGACACATTTCACGTTCTACTATATTCATGATTCTATTCTGATTCTTGCCGAAAGGTCCTCGTCTTGAAAAGGATCGATCCCCGTTGTGACTGAAGTGTATTATTTTAAATATTAAAACGAAAATCAAAACAGAACCGGTTAACACAAGGGATTCTACGTAAACCACGTTTCTAAATCAAGAAATATCTTCAAAGAAACTGATTAAATATCAATAGATTCTGTATTGAGGTTGTACCAGCTTCAGCGTTTTAGACGCAATAAACCAGTCTGAGGCTGTTATTTTGAAATATAAAAACATGAACTATATTGTGACAAGGAAGATACAATAGCTCTTAAAATGTAATAGCTACATGTAGCATAATAGATCTCTTTCTTTTTTTTTTTTTTTTTTAAATAACACAGTACAAATCGTTGAAAAGTTGTTCTAATATCCGTGACCCTATCAACAGTGTTCTGAAAGAGAGATTCCGTGGCCCAGTAGTAGAGTGTCTGCTTAGGTTTTTTTTTAACCAAAAAAAGTGTCTGTTTATGCTTAAGTCACAATTACAGCGGAGGCCGGGCGGCGTGTGCAATTTCTAGGCATCGGCCGGCGTGAAGAGATCGGCAAAAGATCGCGCGATAGGGCGGTCACAGTCACAATTAAAATGCACTGCACGCTGTCATGGCGTTGAAATTGAAATGGGGTCAAATTCGTGGCCCGTTCATCGGCCGGTGTCCGGCAGGCACTCGTCCGATGTCCTACCTATGTCCCTGCGATATCCCTGCGAGCCCCAGTGGATGGGCGACGCTTGGCCGATATCTGGATTGTCTGGGTTATCCAAAGTTGGGCCCGGCACCCGCCCGATGTGTTCGATGACCTGCCGTACATCGGCCAGGCATCGGCCGATTTATTGGCGATCAGTTTGCGATGCAAAACGCCGCACAAGGTTTTAAGTCCGAGTTAATAGTAACTCGATGCTTGCCCGATTCCCAAAAATGACCCGACAGCCGCAGGGAGTCTCATGGGGCCCCGGCCGAAAATTCTTAGACATCCGTCGCAAACTATCCCAAACCCATGGCAAGCTAATTGCCACCGGGGTATTAGAAAGAAGGAGGTCGCTGTTTGAACCCATGCGGGGCCCTAATTTTATATTTTAAAACACGTTTTCATCATTTTGTTTCACGACTTCTCTACATAGTCTTAATGTTAATGTGTTTATTTATTTCTTAAAATCGGAAAAATAGACAAAATAAAAAAAAAAAAATTCTGAGAAATTCAAACTTCTCTAAGATTATTTTTTTCTGACATGCTTTTTTTCAAGCAATGAGTTTTGTAATATTTGGGTCTTCCTTTTTGACAATTTTCGTGCAAACTGGAGTTCTAATTACAATTTCATTATTTTTAATTACCTTAAAATTGTTTACTACTTAAAATATATACATTTTCAAAGTTCACATATATTGCATAGTTTGCGCTGCATGCCATAACCGAATTCAATTCTGTAATTTTTTCACATTTAAAAGTCTATAAAGTGTTGATGATAACTGTATATAACATTTATAGAAATTTTTTTGTATTTTCTTCAGAATTTGTTCCATTAATTCTTTGTGTTATTTTCAATGTCCCATTCAACGAATTAGCCAAGAGTTACCTCTCTTGACTTCAATGGCTAATAAAATAAAATTTCTGACATGGATTTAAAAATATGTCTTGTTTAATTATAGTAGTATTCATACTTAAGTTTCATTGCATTTTAATCCAGTTCTATTTACAAAAGTTTCGGACTCGTACTACCTTTATAAAGTGATACAATCTTTAACAAGCATATTAGTATCACAAACACACTTATTCACTGAGAAATACATTGATATATAAAAGTACATTTGTATAGCCTCGTTTTAAGTTGTGTAATACTTTACAAAGACACTTTGATCCGTACTGATTGTGTGTTTCATGACAGTGAACAATTGGCATGTATCTGACGTGAAGTTTATACCAGTGTGTTAAGTGGTTACATGTTGCTCTTTTAATTATTAAGAAAATCGAATACAAGACGATAATTGATTATTGGTAATCACCCATGACCTATCTGACATGGGTAACAATAGTTATTAGTACTTATGTTTGCACAAAAGCGAGACACTTTACAGAGTGCTCATTAACCTAGAACTATTGGGTGTGTTTTTCATTTCCATATTGGTTACAAGCATACTGTACTCTACCGGCTCATTTCACTATACACAACATTGACTGGCAGAAGTTATTGTCCAATATAGCTATTGTAAACTATCGATAAATCCGAGTATATAAACCCCATCGTTAGCCTTGTTCACTAGTGTCACATTAGACTTGTCAATTTAATCAAATCAAGTCTGTCATATTCGCGTGTGATAGTGGCAATACATTGTACAGGGTTCTGACAAAGATTCAATATGGGAACAAAGGATATTAGCTAACTATAAAATACAACCTCTACTGGACTATAATTACCAGTAGACAAGAGTTAGTGTCCGATAAATCCTATCGGACGCGACCATCGCTAGTACACTGCGTCTTATTAATGGAGATTGTCGAAAAAATAGAATTTTATAGACATAACCGAATAATTGATACACGACCATAATATGTCTGTTGAATTACAAAGTGACGGGGCGTTTTAAGATGACTGGTAGTGTGCCCACGTTACCGAGGAATTAGCTTTTCTTGACGTGGGATTAATAAATAAACAAAACCTCTCTATAGTCTTTCTATAGGATTCGCAAATTAATTACACAAAAGCGTACACAAATCAGCATAGTTCTTAAACATACAACTTATTCGAATAGTCAGAAATGTTATCCAACGTACAACACACATTAAAGTAGAAAGGTCAAAGATCAGCACGTCCTTCGAATTCTGAAGGGACTCTTTGCTGGCGCGATTCCAAGTACAGAAATGTTTACCTCCTGACACGTTCTGGCTTCGCTTTCTGTCTTATTATTTGGTAATTTCCCTTTGGTCTTTCGTCAAATCGGTGAATCATTTTGGAAAGGACGTTAAGCCCTTATTACATCAAACAAACCGTATGTCTAGTACTGTGTTGGACAACTTGCATGTACATGTATTATTCGTTGTGTAAATAACCTTATCCCCCTAAAACTGACCGTTAAAACATTACACGAAAAGATTAATAATGTAAAGCGACTTTTAGCTACTTTAATTTATACATCAAATGCTGTTGATTTGAAATAGATATTGTCTTTTTGTACTCAGTAGCAACATTCCTTCATTATTGTAAATTCTTAACTTCTTTATCTCAGTCATAAAAATTGCCAAAATAACGTACATTAACTACCTACAATTTCCTCATAGAAATATGTTAGTCGTGTGCTTCTATATCATTTCTTTATCGTCCCTTATGCTTAAGTCACAATTAAAGCGGAGGCCGGGCGGCGTGTGCGATTTCTAGGCATCGGCCGGTGTGTAGAGGTCAGCGAAAGATCGCGCGATTTGGCGGTCACAGTCACAATTAAAAG
>JAUMGZ010238009.1:0-10761 GCA_032359645.1 Pododesmus macrochisma | reverse complement strand
TAGCAGACAGGACATGTCAAATGCGATCTGTTGCTCAGATTTTAAGATCACAGAAGCCTAACTGTGGACTGCCCCCTGAAAGTCCATAATCAAAAAGCTCTTCCTATTAAAACGTTGCACAACTGTGAACATAAGGAACTTCAGCAATATGCGCCCAAGAACAAGAACAAGTATGAAAATAAAATATATCTTTTTCAAGTTTAATGTCATTACTTCCCAAGGTCAACACAATTTTGATTAATTAAATGTTTGGAGTATTCGGTTAGTGAATCTTGATGCTATGGTTGTGTGTGTGGTTCAACTTAAAACATATGATTGAAATATAGAATTATATACTATACATATTTTTTGATTCATACTTACAGGATGCGAATGGTTGTACATACCTTGGTTTTGAACCTGTTACTTACGTTCCGTTTGAGCACAACCTGATTAACGCCAGTATGATGAGTTCCGCACAGGTAAAATTTATCTTGAACGACCAAACATATAAAGTCTAGCATTTCTCCTCACACCGATGGTTTCGTGCTGCTTTGACAAATTGAGTATTAAAATAAATTATCTGATCTCACAAAAACGTTTTTTGCTATGAGTTGGAAACTGTAATTAAACCATAACTATAGTTTAGAATAGAATAAAAAAGACTTCATGAAATAATAATGCGAATATGGCCACTGTGTAACATATAACATTCAATGATTCAACGCACGATTACATTTGGTCTTTCTCGGACTAATTCAACTGTGTGTCTTTTTTCTGACTTTCAGCTGAGCTGGCTAAATGATTACAACAAGAATGTGTACTCGAGGCTGCTTCCTCTGCTTGGCGTCGGAAATGATTTTACCACCAAGCAATGGCTGAATGAGAGATCTCAAACAATAATGCGATAACAAGACTGAATTGTGTCGCCAAAGATAATACATGCTTAATAAAACATTGATTTTATAATACTGCTAGTTAACTATTTTGTGATTCAAGGTTACTTCAGAAGGACATTTGAAAAAAGACTCAGCGAAACGGAGTGGCTTACTATAGGCGTAGCTTGGGCTTTAAATTAACCGAGGGTCCCATAAGCTAACGACATTTTTATACTATGTTCTAATATTTTTTACCGAGGCAGCTGCCTTGGTTACCTCAGTGCAAGCTACGCCTATGCTTACACTCGTAATACTAAGGCTATGTAGTTTACAGTCGCTATGAGTCTTAGGGAAAGCTTAGAGTCCATATGTTGGACTCAACAACAGAAACTGGGTGGTTCACACTTGCTATATTTTTAATAAGCAATTTATTTCTTCCATGAAGGCAACTCTGAAAGTGAAATACACATTCCGGTACGATGAAAGAAATAACAGTGGAGTCTCTTGACAATGACCATGTTTATAATTTAATTTTTCGTCAATGTTAAGAATTTGCTGTTGTAATGAATCAAAATTGTAGTCATTTCGTCAATGTGTTCCAAACCTATCGTCGTTGTAAAGACTGTCGTTGTAAAAAGAGCCCACTGTATTTCAGTAAAACGAAATATTTATAATAGCGATACAATTAGATGATCTGTCACAAAAAATAATATGTTTGATAAGTGAGATGCCAGGTTTTAAGCCAGCGAAATATTGAGAATTTCACGAAGACCCGCCTCCTGGTTGCCAATTATTTTTTCATAAGTATGCAGACGAAGTCAGGGTGGACAGCGATATAGTTTAAAAATAGCATAAATACCAGTCACAAGACTGAAAAATCCATGCAAATCAAGAACGCGCCTGACACAATTTATACCATCTAAGAACACAGGTAAAATCGTATCCTGATACAACTATATCACTGAAGGAACTCTGCCCGATAACATAACAAAGCAATTAACACTGAGCAATACCCACGTGCAGACGATGTGGGGATGCTGTCCAAAATCAACGCCTGTCGGTCATTTATAATTCGCCCCGATTATTTTTTAAAATTGGTAACTTTGTGAATATACATGAGCTTCAGGTTTAATCAACGAAAAGTAACTAACTTTTCATGCTATATAAAAATAACCATTTTGAAAAAATTTAACATCAAGCAAAAATTACTTTTCGTTAGTGTTTGGCTGGTTAGTTCTTGTGGTGACTTTTGATGAAGCTATTGTTTGTTTGTCAATAGCGTTTGTTCTGTTGATCCTATTTCTTCTTGTTTTATTCAATCACTGATGATAGAGGTATATCCGATTCTCTCGAGATTGTGTGTGTAACATGTCATGTGTCACCCTAATATTCCAACGTTATTTTTTCACTGTTGGAATCTTTTTGTTATTGTTCTTACTTTTGGTTTAAGGCCCCAGCAATTTTATCCGAATTTACCATGCATTTTTGATTGCTGGCCTGACTCGTTAAATTGCACTTTCAATGTAGGAGGGGAATAAAAACCAAAAAGCTGAAATAGTTGGATAATAAATTTAACCACATCCCTGGTTTCTTGCTGGGTGACCATTCTAAGTCAGACAACATGTATAACAAGTCTTGAAGATTGTTGTAACGTAAATATATTTCGTTTCATTCTGGTGCTGAATTGTTTTATGTGGCTATTGTTGGTTTTTCAATGTCTCTCGTTCTGTTGATTCCACTCATCCTGTTTTTTTTTTATTTACAAAGCTACATAAAAGTTAAAGGTTATATATTAACAAAGCAGGCAAGCAATCAAATTAAAAACACCAATGCTAAGGAGAGGTTCTTATGACTGGAAATTAAATATATCGGCTACTATAGGCGGCAAAAAGGGTAAAAATACGTTAATATAAAATCAACAACCCATTTCGAAAGCATCTAAATATTCAAAACAAACAGAAGTCATTGTTTAAACGAACAGTGTGCACTGCAAAATTAACAGCTTTTAATACAATCAACAAACTCGAATGCAACTCGAACGGTCGCATCTGCAGAACAAACGATCACCCATGCAAAATCAACAGTCACATAAAGGCGAAAAGAGTGAAAAATACGTTTAAAATACAAGATCAACAATCAATTTCGAAAACATCAAAGTATACAAAACAAACAGGAGTCATTGTTTACATGAACAGTGTGCATTTAAAAAAACCAGCTGAAATAACACCAACAGACTCGAATGTAACACGAACGGTCACATCTGCAAAACAAACAGTTTCAATATCAAAAGTCATTCGCCGAATTAACGCTAGATGGCATACGAGTCTGATAACGGCGATGGTCCTAAAGTGAGACCAGAAGTAAGCAAAAGAAAGCAGAAGAGATCAGAGATGTATATGTTGATTTTTATTGTATATTTACATGTAATACGTAGTACAGATAATGTTTGGTGCTTATATAAGATGTTACTGATGTTTATAAGCATATTTTAACAAGATAAACGCGGAAGCGTCCTGTATAAAGCGGTAGAGTCGCAACCTACTAAATAGAGACCAGACATTTTAAACACAATTTACACCTATGTGAAAAAGTTTTCGGACATCTAATGACGGTGGTTAGGTTGGTGGGTTTCGATCAAAACCAAACACAACGAAGTCCATCATAAACATGTACTGTATCTTCTGTATTGTATGGGGCTTGATGTTCCTATATGCATTAACCAATGCCATGCGGCGCTGATGCCTTCTTTCTTGACTACTTAACGGATGTAGCTCCATGGTTACCAACACAACATCTCTGAAAATGGACCACATGTTACTCGATTGATTCTGGAATGGTTGCAACGGAAATCCAGCACTATTCTTAATATATCCCTGTATCTGCAGTGATGTCCATATTTTACGCAGGTGGACAATAGCATCCGGGCAAATCTTTGGAAACATCTTCAAATGTCTCTTGTATTCTCGGAGAAGTACACTAAGCATTACGTCGATACCTTCTCTGCTATGAAACAATAGTTTTAGGGAATCCTTCTGCCACTGGGGTATGGTCAATATGTCATTAACAACATGATCTATATCGAGAGTCAGTGTATTTTGCAGTGCGATGAATTGGTAGTCAATGTCACACACTCGACAAAACAGATATATGGGGCACCAATGTTGGCCTATGGGTTCGCCATGTAATGCTTCGTATGTTATGGCATCCAGGAATTCCTGAAACGAGACATTATAACCACAATACCCACCGTTCGTTGCATATAAACCCTTGTTGTACTTAGAGGCAAAGCGTTTTACGTTTACCTGACTTTCAGGTGGAATTAAAAAGAATTTGTCAATATAGGCAGAGAACAGTCTTGAATAAGGGTCTCTTGCATTTAAGACATTTAAACGAAGTCTGTTCTCCTTGATGGTTTCAAATGATTCAGTATATGTGTCGCCATGATGTATTTTACTTCTCGGCCACTTGAGAATTTCTTGAACCGGTATTCCTTTTTCCAAAAAAAGATATATCATTGTCCAAAGGGTACTGCCTGATTTTGGCACTCTACAAACAGATAAATTTGCCTTCAAAGACTGAAAAAAATATGCTGATATTTGACGAGTTGTCACGTTATACTTTTCACGGTGTGGTGATTGGCATCCTTCACGGACATTCGTAACCCTCTTTTTCCACACTTCTTTGTTTTTTCTTTGGATCCCATTTATCTCAGTTACAGAAGAGTCTCGTGCGATTTGTAAGTTCTTTTGTCTTTTGATATTATCATCTGTAAATAGAAATTAAAAACATGTTTGTTGTAACGTCTATGTAATACATTTGAGTCGCGTCAGACTTTTAACAGACTGCCAAACTTTAGGCTAAAATGTACAATGCTGTCGCATTCAATCTCACGTTACTAACATAGTATCATACATATTATTCTGACAACAAGGCAGTCGGTCTTTTAACTATCTTTTGAAAGTCCATAGTCACACAAAACACTGCAAGGTATCCACCGCTTTGTTGAAATCTTTTGTTCAACTATTGTAGCCAAAAGCGGTAATAGTGATCATTTACTGGAAGATCATAATAACACTCCACAAGCGATGAATAAATGTATAAATTGTGGTCCATGCTTCACATACGACCTTTTAAACAAACCGCCAAGAGAGAAAATTGAACCTATCTACATCGATGTTAAACTGTCTATTGACGTCTTTAACAAACGAAAAGAAAAAATAAAGGACGTATTAATTTTCGTGGGAGTGAATAGTGCCTTTGTATAAACTCTATTTTATTTTCAAATAGAAACAAATATGCATGTAGCAATGCAAAGTTTGTGCCCTTTGGTATATGATGTCAATGGAAAGTTCGTCTGTAGAAAATATCGTCTTCGGTGAATTTCTGCTTAGCTTCTGTATCGTTTTGGACTATTAAAGGACATCCATGCCGATTACCAAAGATATATGTGCTGGTACCGGTAGTCACAAATACATTCACAAAATCCATACAGACCCTTTGCAATGCATAAATAAGGGGATGTGTTCTTAATTATGATTCTATACTCACTATGAAACAGTTGTAACACACAGAAAAAACATTTTTAAATAATTTAACTTGCCCAAAAACGTTAACCTAAAAGAACTTGGCCAAAACTTTAACTAAGTCCAATATACCCCTATTCAGGTCCTAAGTATAGTCTAGCCTGTTGCTAACTTTCCTCCAAGATACTAGTTTAACCTAGGTATAATGTAAAATTAATCAATTATGTAATAAGCACTGAAACAGAACTTGCTGAAAAATCTTTAACCTGAAAAGTCACTGCTATAAGTAATCTAAACCAGGAAAGTTCCAGTAATCTGAATGTTGCAGTCGAAATATCAGCAAAATCTGTCACAATAGCTCAAAAGACTTACAACAAAATATACACACCAGAAGCTGTCACCATTGCTCAAATTACGTGCAACAACATATACACACCAGAATCTGTCACAATAGCTCAAATAAATTGTAACAAAATATATACACCAGAATTTTCGAGGACAAAACAAACACCAACGAGGACGTTTTTATTAAATCAGTTATATAGTTAAAACACCGCGCAATAATGTAACCCTGAACATTTCCAAACTATCAGTGCTATTTTATGAACTATCAAGAACGCGAGGACGCGTTCATTTTCGAAGAGGGGGCATTTGTCACAGTGGAAAAGTCTGTGATATTCTTTGTGACGCGACTCATAAGTGTGTGTAATTTTTTTTTCTTTTTATACCTCGTTAAAGTGGGAAAATATTAAGATCATTCCTTAGTAATATTATCATGATAGTAGTTTTTTTGATAAACAATTGACTTCTTGGCTTCATCAATACATGTTCATTGCACTGACTTTGACACAGACGGGACAGGTTAAAGGCCAACCACACGTGAAAATTCGCCGGTTTATAAGGAATAGGACGAGTTTTCTCTGCCCTTCGAACGTATGCCGTTTTCTGATAATGCATGACGGCATATATTCAATAGGGCAGAGGAAACTCGACCTAGTTTATTACATGTATAAAGTCATATCATTTCCAGGCCCAAAAAACCTGCTCTTAATGTTTCAACCAACACAGAAAATTCAATTTACTAAAACCCGGGACATTCGTGATCGGTCAATGCTATTGTATTGTTGCCTTATTAAAAAAAATATTTTCGGTTAAAGTTACTTTTTCACACACACACACACACACACACACACACACACACACACACACACATTTCATGTTATATGTATGCAATTATATATCGAAACAACTATAAGGCCTCCGGAACCAGAAATATGTAAAATTGGGTTTTGTGCGTTAACAGTACAGCTTGTATCTTCAAATATTTAATAACTCGTCAGTGAATGTGAAACTTATAATAGTTAAGATCAATCATTGTTAATTGGGAGCCAGAAGTATTTAAGGTGTTGCATGGTGATATAAAAGTTTAAATTGCGTATTCCGACAAACTTTTGCAATCGGCCAAAACTGTAAAAGAAAATTATCGCAAAATTATCACAGATAAACATACTGTGATTATATGTTTATGGAAACGTTATGCTGTATGCTTAAGATGCAGTCACAATAGTGTCCACACAAAACAAATCTAACAATAAGTTGAAAAGAAGCAAGTCAACTCAGACCTGGTCAAGTAAGACGTTCCATCAACAAATATAAAAAGTATCAAATTCTCTGTTTACGAAATGACGCCCCCTAATTTTTGAACTAGTTATAATACATCCACCAGTAATGATTTCCCAAAAGAAATTTAATTTAAAATGGACAATACAAGAGTAATAAACTCCCGTCTTCTAATGGTCATTATGGTACGCTTAAGACGTTAAACTACACATTGCTTGTAATAAACTGATCATCGTACAATAAGTGTGTGGACACAATGTTATATAATATTTCCATACGAGTCAGACATTCAATAAACAAAACCTGTTTGTAGTATCATATTACATGCAACTGAACGCTTCATTACTTATCTCATCCATACATTTAAAGATGTTAAGTGACAGCTTATACAACAAATCAATAAGAAAACATCATTTAATGTAACATATTATATTGTTAACATTATGTGAAGAGGAAGTTCAATACAATTATCAGCAAATCAGAATTATTTGCTGAAACTGCGAAGGTAGGTATCTCAAACTGCCTCGGAAACGGCAAACAAACCACACAAAAGCTTAACGTCAACCTCGTCGTCTTTTAAATTCGTTTATTTTACACCTTAGTGGGTTTTTTCTGCTTTGTATATTTTTCGTTTTGTTCGTTCAATACCGTCTGTTTGTGCGAGTTTCATTGGATAGTCATCTATCTGTTATATAGGCCAGTCTGTAATACGGCAATTAATACCGCTCTGTTCTCTGATATCAATTATAGTATCGTTCACGACAGTAACCTCGGCAGTAACCTTAAACGTGACTTCTTCAGCGGCATTATGAAAAGCCTATGGCCACGTGTTTTGTGTCTTGTATTTGCTCTATGTACAATGCGTATCGAAACCACATATTATAGGTCCTATCGTTCTTCCTGTTTTTACCTCGTCATTAAGATTGTTATCAGAAGGAAGAAAGGTTAAGAGCGACATCATATTGATATTTTCAACTCTTAAGTGGCTTAAGTGGTTACTACATGTAGATATGCCAACAAGAACATATACATGTAGTATGTCAGCTTTTAGACCATGCCACT
The DNA here is from genome assembly GCA_032359645.1 of Pododesmus macrochisma. NCBI lineage: Eukaryota > Metazoa > Mollusca > Bivalvia > Pectinida > Anomiidae > Pododesmus > Pododesmus macrochisma. The sequence goes on along the minus strand of JAUMGZ010238009.1, from coordinate 2,699 downwards.
GTAAACTCCGTGTGTACATTTGCAAAAGAAGTAGTTGCCAAATGACAAAAATAAGACAAGAAAAACGTGTACATTTTACTTATACTTAATGGAGTAAAGTGACAAATTTAACAACATGTATGTACTTTTTACTTTTAGAAGAGTACATTTAACTTTTACTTAATGGAGTAAAGTGACAAATTTAACAACATTTGTGTACATTTTACTTTTATTTAATGGAGTAAAGTGACAAATTTAACAACATTTGTGTACATTTTACTTTTACTAAATGGAGTAAAGTGACAAAATTAACAACATTTGTGTACATTTTACTTTTACTTAATGGAGTAAATTGACGGCTCATTTGGGCCATCGTACTCAGGTTAGTCAGTGCGAGGTGAGGGACGGCTAACGGGTGCATTATATTTATTAATAGCTTTAGGTGGAAATTCCAACTCCCTAGGACACTAAGTATAGCTAACGTTCATCTATTTATAGCTACAGTGAAAATTCCCAAATTGAAATTTATTTATATTGAGAAGATGTTGAATAAAATGTCAGAAAGTACACGAGCATGGCTTGGAAAGCACATTTAAAGGATATTTTCTTTGATCTCAGCAGTCCAATTAGTAATGCAGGACCAAATAAAATATTTAAATTTTTGCGAAAGGAAGAAAAATACAAGGTGGGGTTACATGCCATTAGGCAATATTTACATTTCCACTGAAGTTGGACTCAATATCCTTATCAAATAGAATGAAAGTTATTTTTGCATAAACTTCGCAGTTCATAAAATTTGTCTCAAGACCCATTGAGGTTTATGCCCCCATAAACCTCAACATGACAAGATTCAATCCTTAAATGGTTTCAAGACGTAGACGCATATAGTTTTTCAGCGTTCGTTGAAATATAAGTTTAAGACAAGTTGAGTTATATCGACAGGGATGAACGCCCTATGGGATGTAGATTCAGCTCACGTGTCAAACATTTCTAAAGAAAATGGAGGAGTTCGCTACTTATTGATAGCCATAGATGTATTTTCACGATACCTTTGGGTTGTTCCCCTAAAGAATAAATACCACAGCTCGATAGTAGATGGATTAAAGCAAATCTTCAACACATGGGGAAAATGCAAGAAACTGCGATCTGACCCTAGAAGCGAATTGAAAAAACAAGTGAGTAGCATCTTTTTTTTTTTTTTAAAAAAAGGTGAGCGTTCATTATGTAACTCATAACATCACACATGCTAATTATGCCGAAAGAGCCACCAGAGCACTGAAAGTTATGATGTACCGCTATTTAACACATACTCGCACGTACCACTCCTTAGATGTATTGAGAAAGGCTTTGCAAACAATTATAACCATCGTCCCCATCGATCGTTTGGATGACGTGTACCAAATCATGTCCAAGGACTGTGCCCTGGAAGACTCCCGACAGGACAGATACAGGTTTCGATAATTCACCTTCCACGACAACTTTCATCTGGCGGTCACAAAGAAAGTCCGTTAACCACGAATGGAGTGAGCCTTGTATCCAGTATTCATGTATTGTATGTAGGAGTTTATTATTGGATACCGTGCCGAAAGCCTTGGAGAAATCCAAGGCTATGACATCAACTTGTTTTCCCTTGTCGAATGATGACATGGGGTCATTTGAAGCAGTGAGTAGTTTAGTTTCACACGAGTAACCTCTCCTGAAGCCATGCTTGAGCGAGGTCGGGATCCTGTTCGACTCTAGGTGGTCAAGTAAGTGTTTACATAACATGTGGTCGAGTAATTTACACGGCACAGAAGTCAGAGATACCGGACGATAGGTTTCCGGGAGATGTATTTCGCCCTTCTTGAACACTGGGCTGAAGTTCGCAGTTTTCCAATCGGATGGTTAGAAATCCCGGATTTTTGAAAAATGGCCGTCATTCTTGCGCGCGATGGTGAAGAATATTACAGAACCAAACAAGGGTAGAAGTGTTTCACGAAGATCTTTCAAGATGGCAACCGCCACGTTCCATGCACTTGGGTTAAGAAATGGCTGTGCTACGGCTATAATGGGGCGTACCAGTGCCTCATCATGATTTTGGGGCAATACGATAAGTTCTAAAAGTATCTTATTTCTCCTTGATAATGAAAAGCTCGAGTTTACATTGTAGATTAGGGGATTTGGTAACACATCTTCTTCATTCCAGATGTGTATGTCCACTTCCGGCGCATGCGCTTTCTAGCTCTCTCGTAAATGGTTTTTTGTTGTTGTAAAAATCGGTGTTTATCAAAAGCGTGTGTCCTACCTTGACTTTTCTAGAGGAAGACCATACACGAACCTTAAAATGTTACCACAAGCACAGATCTCAAGTAGTTTTACTTGAGATCTGTGCCACAAGTATTACATGTTATACAATGTTATACGACTAAGGTTAATTTCATCGTCTAAGGAACGATTGTGATTGACAATCATTTCATCTTAACACAATATATTGTAAGGAAATCGTCTGCTAGCGTGGGTACATACGCTCACGGTAAAATTATTTACTGTCACGGTTCACATAAATAATCCAAAATGTATACGCAGTGTTAAAACGTTGTTTTGTGTATCGACGACAGAATTAGAACAAGAAAACATTGATGCAAAGCATCAAATTCGCCGGGGAAACTAAAGTTTATTAATTTAAGAAAATGTTTATTCTTGAATTAAATTTCTATATTTCGGGTCCAGACTTTGAAAAA
>JAUMGZ010237998.1:0-10762 GCA_032359645.1 Pododesmus macrochisma | reverse complement strand
AAAAGTTAACGACGGACGGACGACGGACGGGATTTGTATGGGAAAAGTCCACCTTGGACCTTCGGTCCAGATGGACTAAAAATTGGACCCCCATGACCCAAACCCTTCTGGCCAGACCCCTAGAGGTTTGATTGTTTGTTTGTGTTAAGGGCTTATTGTCCAATCAACAGCTAAGGTCATTTACTGACATGCCAGTTTTACTGGTGGAGGAAACCAGAGTACCCGGAGTAACCACCGACCTATGGCAAGTCACTGGCAACTTTCTCACACAAGGCTGCCCCTGTTGGCGACTTTGACCAACAGGCCACTGCGGCTCCCAGGGATAACATACCCTACTGGTTTTTTTTTAAGATTTGCAACCGGATATTGGTGGTTTTACTGTCGCAAATTCATGATTTTCTGACTCAGCTCTGCATCACCAGTTAAACTCAATTTGCGACAGTAAACCTAGTGATATACAGTCACAAATCTCAAAATTGAGTAGGGTTATCTCCTAACTATAGGTTTGATAAAACATGCCATTTTCGTGGAGAATTTCTTAACTTTCTTTATTATGAATGTGACTTCAAATTCAGCTGATATCTACAGTCACTGTGGTTATAATTACCATTAATTCTTTCTGGTGCAGGATCAGGTTTGACCTCTGGTTCTGGTTCCGGTTTAGTCTGAACAGCACAATCACTCGTTTTGACTTTGCTGACAGTTTCCTTAGAAATCCTGCAAAACGTTAATAAAGAAAAAAATTATCATAGAATGCTAGTATCCACAAGTAACATTAACAAACACTGAATCATTTAAATGAAAACAAATGACTGCATACTGCTTATGAAATATATACACATTTAATTAATACAACTTACTTAAATTATAATGAGAAACTTTATTAATATACAAAATATAAACAAAACATTACAGCAATGATCTAATATTAACCCTAACACAACTCGATCATCATAAACAAGAGAATATTCTGTTTATTACATTTTAAATGATTCATTGAAACATTGCTTGCTAATGCCACATTATAATGTTATGAAATGTTCCCTTTACCATGTCAAAATTTTCACTAATAGTGACCACTCATTTAACTCATCTTGCTCTTCTGAACACAAAAATATATAGTTTTATAAGGTTTCCTGAAATTTTTACATTTTTATGTTACGATCTTCTTAATTTATGATTCAAGGACCTGCCAATGGGTTCCTTATTATATTCTTATAACTAATTGTTTTAACAATCTATCAAATACTGTTTTGAAACTGTATAAAAATGAGATACCGGTATCTATGACACGTTGAATTTTCCTTTTTTATTCAAATTTCAAATGCTAGTTAAAATGACCCAATCGCAGCACCCACTTTTGTCTGAGAGTGTCCATAACTGGTGACATTTTTGACATCGCCCTGGCAACATTCTGATAGTCAACACGTGTAAGGTGGTACAGAAGAGGGTAGAAATCCTGCTTGAATGTCCGCACTTCCTTAACTGATTCATAGTGAATTAGTAGCTACAAGTAAAGGATAAATACAGTACATTCGTACATACAGATAAATATAAACTCAAAATGAATATCAAGTTTATTGAATTAATTACCTATTTTCCACAGGTTTATCACCAATTCGAAGATAATTCTTTTAACAAAGTTAAATGCAAGTGAGCATATATATCATTTTTTGTTTTAAGACTCTATCTTTTTCTAGAATCTAGCAAGTGAACTTTAAAGGTAGCACTTATATAACTGCAATGAACTTATGCTTGTTATTACATTTTTATAAAAGCCATCGACATCATCAAGTTAAGAACAATACAATCTGATTTTGCAGAAACAAAAAACTGTTTACAACTAGCCTAATTAATATACCATCATGATCAATTTCAACAAAAACATATTTATTACATTATAATCACTTAACTTCACAGCTGTTAGTAATATTGATTTTAGCAAGATATTAAATTTCTGATTTTACAAAGCAGCATATATAGAACATCATTTGCATGTCGAAATCTGACAAGGGAGACAGCTTTTGTACCATTATTTAACAATTGACCTACTTCCACTGTAGCATCGGTCGGCCAGTGGGTCCCAGGGTACACTTGTGTTGTAGGTAGAGGAGAGTAATTTGACTCATTGTCAGAGTCGTTCTTTTTTCTTGATCTCGTCTGACAAAACAAAAATAGACAAACTAGGATTGTTATATAATTAATAACCATAAATCATCAAAATTAAACTTGAATATCATTAGTTATATTTTTCATTTTGTGCTGAAACATATACCTGGTTCATGTACCAAGTGTTAAACGAGATAATTATATATATATATATATATATATAAACAGTGTTTCATCTAGCCCCTTTTTTTCCGCGCCCTGCCCTTTTTTGGTCCCGCCCTACCGTTTTTTCATCAAGTTTCTGTGTGTACCGAATCCGGATTCTGTATCGCTTTTAGTCTGTCCGCGCTGTTTTGTGTACATTTCCGGTAGTATTGTATCACTGGAGTTCTTACCTGAGTTTTCTTTACAAAAAAAAGGTGTGTACGCTTCGATTAGAAATTACAATATGGGAAGTGTTCTCTAGTGAACTGTTATTTCAGGAGTCAGTCGTCTCAAAATGCCGTCGAGGGAAATGCGTATAAGTGGGTCCTTGAAAAAGGCACACGTGGGGAATCAGACTCTCACTGTACGACTTACGGTTTTCTGCACGAGAGCTGAAAATGTCCCTTTTTTCAAGCGCCAAAAAATGACTTGCCTTTCATGCCGTTTTATGCCTTTTACGGGTTTTTATGCATTTTATTTTTAGTTTTAATTTTTTAAATTTTTTTTTTAGTTTTTACTCTTATAAATTTAAACTGATGTAATGTAATAAACTTGTTCTAACATATATATATAAAGAATTATGTTGTATTTTTAACACAGTTTTAGGTCATATAAAATGTATGCCCTTTTTTGTAAGCAGAATTTCTTCGCGCACCGCAAATGCCCTTTTCGTGGAGTTAATTAGCACCATGCCCTTTTGAAATCCTAGATGAAACACTTATATATATATATATATAATATATACTCTGACATACATATTAAACTAGGAATTATAGTTTAGTTTACAGCTTGTTCTTATCATTACTTTTGACACTTGCCAGACAATTTTGGCCAATGACCATATAATTTAATCTAAATAAAAATACTATATACAATGTATACATGATTATGTACATCTGATGCTGATTTATATATATATATATAATTACAACTTAACATAATTACAAATGTATCTTAACTTCAATTTGGTTTTGTGATGGAGGTCTTGTACATGTACACAAGGCAGCGTTAACCAAGATAATCTTTAAATATTATTGAAGTTATACAGCGTTTTAATTTATAGACATATCGATCTAGAAAATACATACAGTTTTCAGCAATGGATATATATCTGATCAGTATGTATACTTACATCCGCAGCTTTTGATCTTGGCATGATTCTAATTTATCATTGGTGTTAATGATTTCAACAGAATCTGTAAAGAAGTAAACAGTTATGATCAATGATGGCCTCATCTTGGGTTTGTAAAACATATAGTTAGTCAAGTCTTTTTTAAGTATACATTAAATTGACTGAAAAAAAATGATAAACAGAAAATATTTTAATGATTTTTAAATGTGTTTAATAGTTCTATATCCAGGTTGATACAGCAAACTGACTTCTAAATCTAAGGTGCATGCATATGTATGGTCATAAAATGTTGGCCTTGTACTCCTGAACCTTATAATAATAGCAAATTACACAAGTAATTATAGCAAACTTGTATAGATCTATATATAATAAATGAAGTAAGCAATTCATATATGATTTTACATAAACCAACTCTTAGATGTTAATCTCATGGTATAATATATAAGATGTAACGTTACTTTTATCATCATCTGACAGTGGGACAAGTAAACACTGGTCAGATAGTGGCGAGATCCATCGTCAACGCGCTCAATGCTCAGTTCCACGTGGCAGTTTGTTAGAAAAATATGTAACTTTTATTGTTAAGCGTAAATATGCTTTAATCAAGCTTTACCTGCGTGTTTATCCTGGATTTGTGCACTTGATATGAAACCCAGGCCATCTGGGCCAAATTAATTACCCGCGTTTTCTCGAACGTGAAGAAAAGTTCCGAGGCTATCCGAAAGTTTAAAAAAACATGGCGCTGCCCATTAGAATGACATGTCGACGGTTAAAAACAAACACTTTTAGACATAGATTGTTTAAAAGAACGTTAACAAGCAATACCAATGTAAGAACATTTGCAAAAGAAATTATTTTATTTTTCTTAAAGATAAAATGTACCATAAAGAACCATATATTGGCAATAGGTAAAGGCTAAATTCTACTTTCGTTTTTGAATTGATACAGTAATGTTGACATTGGGGTTTAGGGCCCTTCAACTCATGTCTAGATAACATCGAGAAGATGTCTGCTTGTGGCAGTGCGCACTGATGGCGACTTATAGTGCTGTCTCACTGAAATATCACACATCAGACACATCGCAGTGGCATGTACTCCTAGTTTACTGAGCAGTCTATCTGTCTTTCTCTGACCCCGAAATGCTGTGTGTGAGAAGATTACCAAATTTTAGCGTCTAGGTTTAACATGGCCAGAATTCAAACTCCTGCCTACGGGATTGCCAAACAAATGCTCTACTGAGCTAACACGCCAGTGAATACAGTACTAGTAGTGGTTTTTTCTCTCAATATTTAAGAATAATTTATTGACAATTGATCAGTATACACAATTTAAGATGTACAATTTACATCAAAATGATTCAACAACAGCCTAGGGTACCTATAGTAGTTGTCTCCTCTCTGGTATTTTATAATTTATTAATTAAGAAGAAATTTATGTAGATATAAGACTTTGATCATTAAACATTGAAGTAATAGATACAATTGAATTAAATAACACATGAGCATGATGTATTCATATTCAATTAGATAAGTTATAAAAAATGCAATTTTAAATACTTTACAGAAAAATTTCATATCTTGACTTCCTTGAGTTGGTACATGTACTCGGGTTATATCAGGAACTTCAATACTAAAGGGATTGGAAAGATCAACATGCAGATCAGTTATTAATCGTGCGCCTTTGCCTTTTTTTGGCACACAAGCTACCAGCTTATGGGCAGTTCTCTAATTTTATCAGCGTTGAACAGAAGAGCCAGAGAGAACCAACATGACTTACACTGATGTGTTTATTAAACATGTATAATGCAAATTGTGTTTTTTCAACGTTTTCTTACCGATGTTTGATTCTTTGATGTGTCCATTTCATTTCTCAAAAATACTGTTTAGTAAACATCGTAATAGGTAATGCTTCCATGAGTCATGAAAGCAATAAAGTCATGAAAATGCCTTAATTTTTACATAACATTGTCATTTTTCATGATTGTTATACACCAAGGAAGTATCCTATAATTTCGGGGCCGCGGTGGCCTAGTGGTTAAAGTCGCCGAATTGTAATCATAAGAGCCTTTCACCTCCTAGGTTCAATTCCCTTCCGGGGGGCCTAGTGTGAGAAAGTTACCAGTGACTTGCCATAGGTCGGTGGTTTACTCCAGGTACTCCAGTTTCCTCCACCAGTAAAACTGGCACGTCCGTAAATGACCTTAGCTGTTGATCGGACAAAAAGCCCTTAACACAAATCCTATAATTTCAATTTTCAGAGAAAGACTCTTTGTCCTACTATAATGACGTAGCATGCTAATGTTATGAAATGGCAACTAGCTAAGCCCATCCACTCTCTCGGACTCTTTGAAGGAATACTATCTAATGAGCGTAGAGTACCGATGAGGCCCCAGCTGCGGCGATTGGTCAACTTAAAGCTGTAAAATTCTCCAAAACGAAACATTTCAATTAACCAAAATCAGCTACAGAGGTCAAGTAAATGCCTAGATTAGAATAGAAATAACAGTTGCATGGATATAAAATGTGATGTACATGTAGTCAAGTAAACAATAGATAGAAATCGGGTATTTTCCTGTTGATGCTGGCTTATTAAAATTCATCACCTTGATCTCGGAAATCAACGAAGTCCTTGTAAAATTCTACTATTAAGCTGCTCGCCTAAAACTACTGTGCTGAGCACTGTTCACAAAAACATTCAAACCCCCGTCGTCAACAATCCCTATGCCATACATGTGTACATGTTTACAAATAATATTCGACCTGTATACCTTTGTTTAATTAATCGATGTTCTAATTCACTTCGTTCAACCGAACATAAACATTAAAAAAAAATAAACACAACTCTTATATATGGTGACACTACCTGTCTGGGGTTTTTTCTTGTTTAAACTGTTTTGGCTTGACAGCGATTTGTTATTGTTGTACATGTTGTAGGACATTTTCTTCATTAACGGAGCATGCGCATGCTTAGTAAAATTTGTCATAAAGTTCATGACAGGGTCATCAGAATAAGAGGCTTGACTTCTCTCCATTTATTATCTTCCATACAAAAATGCGATACAAAATGCGATAAATCGAGAAAAAAAGTTTTTACTCCCATATTTTTTTATCCTTTGCCGGTTGGCAAAGCAGTAGTACACTTTCTAACGAGAAAAGAATTATTAATTATTTGTGTTTCTCCAGTTTCCAAAAAGAAGTAAACTGGAAGAATATTACCGCTTTAAAACAATTAATACTCTACTTGTAATGGCCTTCTAATTTAGGTTGATTATATATAGAGAGTATCTTGTCACTTTTAGTATTGAAAGTTCCTGTTCCATGTATATGTAGGAAATTAATGTCATTTTGTATTTTTGTTTTACATTTATAGCCCATAAAGATTTAATGACTGATTTTGATTGGGTTTGCTGAAAATTATATAAAGGCAGGCATGTTTTAATTTGTGGCCGATATTCAGCCCCATTCCCAATCAGATTTAGGTTTAATCAGATTTAAAGAAAAAAAACCTAGAAAAATCCCTGAAAGGCTTTTAGTAGGTACTTAAAAAGTTTCTCGAGGAAACACAAGTACAATTTTAGGATCTTAATAAAAATCTTTCGACGTTACTTTGTTGCAAGGAAAAAATAGTCTGACCTACTGGCTACACATTGACTTAGTGGAGTGGTTTTCAAAAAGGCTGTACTGAAGATTTTCTTTTGAATATGTTTTCATTATTTTTTCTTCAGGAAACTGTATTTCCTGCAAGAGTATTCTCAGGTATTCAACCCACAGGCATACCTCACATTGGTAACTATCTCGGTGCTATCAAGAACTGGGTAAACATACAGGATACATACGCTGATGTCATTTTCAGTGTGGTAGATCTACATTCTATCACCTTACCCCAGGATCCAAATACATTAAGGTAATTCTATCAGCAGCACTACTAACTTCTCCACATACAGGCCTAGGTAAAAGGAAATATAACTGTTTTCCTGCTATAAACAACAACAATTTTACATGTTGTTGACAACTTATAGACAACACATGCGTAAATAAGATTGAAAAAACATGGAAATTGACATACACTGTTAATGAGAAAAGTTTCTGCAGAACATGATCCGTGTATTTGTTTGTGCTTGAAAAGTTCATTGATAATCTCATCCAGTCAAACGTTTGTGTGACCTACGCCGTAAACCAGACTGATGTTGTTATTTTCAAATATAAAAACATGAACTGTTTTGTGAAAAGAATTACATACTATTGCTCTTAAAATGCAATATTTCATATGTTTACATATAGCTAGATATCACAGTTTTAAATGATATTTTGAAAGTGGTTATAACAATCTAAACATTACAAATTTTTAAAAGTCAATAAATGAAATGTTAACAATAATCTATTATTGTATGTATGTGTCTTTTCAGAGAAAATATTTGCTCCATGGTGGCCTGTCTAATAGCTTGTGGGATAAACCCAGAAAAAAGTATTCTATTCCAACAATCACAGGTGATAACTATATACATGTATGGAATATAGAGTACATTTGATCTTTCAAAATTTAAAAGAATAATTTTTTCATGTTATTTTTAATTTAAACTTGATCTGTAATGTTTGTAGCATATATATAAAGGGAGATAATCAGATGTCAGACACTCAGTGATCTGTAGTGAGTTTGACATTTTTAAGGGGGAGATAATCAGATGTCAGACACATAGTGATCTGTAGTGAGTATTACATTTATAAGGGGAGATAATCAGATGTCAGACATCAGTGATCTGTACTGAGTGTTACATTTATAAGGGAAGATAATCAAATGTCAGACGTCAGTGATCTGTAGTGAGTATGATATTTATAAGGGGAGATAATCAAATGCCAGACATCAGTGATCTTTTGTGAGTTTGACATTTGTAAGGGGAGATAATCAGATGTCAGACATCAGTGATCTCTAGTGAGTGTTACATTTATAAGGGGGAGATAATCAGATGTCAGATACTCAGTGACCTGTTAAGATTGTAACTTTTACAAGTGTAGATGATAACATCTTAGACACTCATTCATCTGAGGTGTGTTCATGATGGAGAGTGCTCTCTTGACTGTTTGCGTGCTTAGGTAAAAACTATTTTGAACGGAAGCGAGCACTTGCGCTTGCATTCAAAATGGCCACCTCAAATGTCAGAGAAGCTGCATTACAGATATTGGACACCATATTGGATGTACAGGTACGCTGCTCTGTGTGTATGTATGCGAGCGCTTGCTTAAACTTTGGTGAGCATTTCTGTTCAGAAGTCAGTGCACACTGTGGCTGGCAGGCACTCTGCATTCTGAACAGGCCTCTGTTGTGAGCGTAGCATACAAGGGGAGATAATGAAATGTCAGACATTCAGTGATAAGAAGAAGTATAGCTACAATTGATTATGTGTAGTAATATATGGTGAGTGTGGTTTATAGTCCCATATATCAATGCATCCTGGTCTGTGATATATAAATACAACAGAAGCAATAAAATAGTATCTATCGATCAAATTGCTATGTCGATAGTGAAAGAAACCTTCACTGAATGTTTTACCATTATTATAGAATACATTTTAAAATCAGTGCAACCTGCTCTAGTGACCTCCTCTATAAAGGGACCATCTGTACATAAGGACCACTAAAATCAGGTCCCTTGAAGTCTAATTACACTTATTTATACCTTTATATAAAGACCACCTCCATATAAAGACCACTTTTTTCTGGTCTCTTGGGTGGTCTTTATAGACAGGTTTAACTGTATTGTTACTTACCAAGAATATTGATCTGTTTCATTGAAGGGTTATATTTTTCCAGATTTAAGTTTTTGAGCAGGATTTCATGATATGCTTTGTTTTGGATACATTAGCAATTCGTAATTTTTTATTTTTTTTCATCAATACTACACAGTACACTTATTCCATGTTTATTTTAAGTCAGAAGCTTAAACTTTGTTATGCCGAATTATATTGGATGGACATTGTTAAGATCCAAGGCCATTTTTTTTAGCTACATGTACCATTCAGGCAAGTGAAGCAATTTTTTATTAAAATTATTCCCGTTTTGCAACAATATAGTATTGTCACTTATAACTAACTATGTCCAATTTTAACATAATTGATAGTATCATTAAGCCTGTTAATATATTGTTTACACTTGCAATGTAAGCCACAAAGTCAATTTTGATATAATATGTGCTAATATTGAATACTTTATCACTCAAAAATTCCATATTTCTGATATAAAAATGTCTCCCAGGAAATACTTAGAATGCATGAATTTTGCTTCATATACCCCAGACCCCTCGCCTCAATTTTATTACCTCGCTCCACTCGGGAGATACTTGTATTGTTTGCCTCATTTATAATTAGTACCTAGCTACGGCCTTGAGATCGTTTAAGCAGTTGAATGTCTACAATGGCTGATTTGTTTTGTAAACTTCATTAAACAAACACACACAATAATTGTACAACATATAAGGACATGATTCTTTAGAATGAAGAAGATGCCCTCAGTTCTTTGTTGTAATATCGATGTTATTAATCTGATTTGTTTTAAGGTCTCGCAGCATACAGAATTATCGTGGATATTGGGGTGTCTGTGTACCAACACTAGACTAGGTCAACTACCACAGTGGAAGGTAAATCTTCTCTTACCTTAACATCAAAGCAGTCCTTTGAGGTTAAACATTTTTCTCATTTGGAAGAAAACATTGTTATAAAATTTGCAGATTTAATTTTCATTTATGATAGATGTTTGTAAACTTAATTTTTTTTTTTTTAAATACTTTTTATTCACATTTTTCATTTTATAAATACAAATACAAGACATTACAAAAAATGTAACTACGCAGAAATATTACAAAAACTTTAAATAAACACACATTGAAACAGTCAAAGTCTTATTACAGAAATCAATTTCAAAATGTACCACTAATATTCATATATGAATGAATGAGAGCATTCTTGGTATAAATAAAAAGAAGACATATTTCAAATAGATCTTCATTTTCTTAATTTATTTTTGGTTGATTCTGTTATGGATGTATGTGAATATATTATGGTATCACACAAATAGGGTGTATTTAACCCATACCATCCCCCCAAGGGTATAATTCTATCTTTTCAGAAACAAGTACGAGATTCTATTTAAATATCCTGTTCTATCCAAAGTTATCATTTTGGGTCAGGGGGATAACTGTAGGAGACTTGTGCACTTTTGGAATCATGTTTATGTGTGTGTGTGTGTGTGTGTGTGTGTGTGTGTGTGTGTGTGTGTGTGTGTGAGAGTGCGTGCGTGCGTGCGTGAGTGCCTGTGTATATATATA
>JAUMGZ010237987.1:0-10762 GCA_032359645.1 Pododesmus macrochisma | reverse complement strand
TTCACTGTACAATTGTACAATGTTGTATGTTTTGAGCAACCGGTGAACAGTTTTGTACAAAATTGTTAATTTGTATATGGTTCACTGTACAATTGTACCATTTTTGTGTGAATATACTTATACAAGTGTTAAACTTGTACCAATAAAATGGACTAAGAAATGAATAACAAAAACAAATTGTTTTAAGTTTTTGAAAAGTTTAATTTAATTTAGATCTTTTCTGCTGCTTTTCTGCTTTCTGGATAAAAAGCGTCTGTATTTATATCTTGCAGATCTTTTTCTTTGGCTGTGACTTGTCGACTTGTGATCCCTCATGGTCATGTATTTGTCTCGAATGCTACTTGGTCCACAAGATATTCCCAATCTGGATGACAACATCAATGAAGACTTTCCGGTTCCATGTGTGCTGGAATGAGCAGCAGAATGACAAAGACCTGTGAAGTTTCTGGACCAGGTAGTGTTTTTAGGAGCAACTGTAAAAACTCTACTGTGAAAATGTTCACATTTGTTTGTCGTGTTCAATGGCATTAGCTTTTTTAAAATGTGTACTGGCAATGTATTGTCAATAGCAGCCTGGACTCTCTGACGGTCTTCTTTACCCAGATTCAGGTGTTGGCCAAATGGCAAAAAGTCTGAACTGTAGCTTGCTAAGTGGGCTTGACATACGTATGAACTTTTCCTACAATTTTTGTGATTATTGCTAAAACATTGAAGAACTGTCCTCAACATATGACTTGATTTCTGAATGAAGTCTTCTTCCTTGCTTACTAGACTATGAATTCGGGAAAATTCAAGTCTTATACGTGCACGTACACATGATGACAATTTTTGTAAAAATGATATCTTGTCTTTTCCGGGAGGCGCGTTTTTAATCTTAACATTTTTAACATTTTTCTGGAGTGTTCTCATTCTGTGAACAAAGCAAAGGAAGTGACTCAATGGTTTCTTCAATTCTCTGATACTTTTTTGGATTTGACTACTCGCGTCCGTTGTTATGGATTTCACCTTTAGGATGTTTTGATGATTTATAATGTCTATGCCCTGTAGCGTGGACTTCACTTCTGATGACGCCATTGACTCTTTATCTGCGTAATTCTTTTGACAATTTTCATGACCACAGTTTTTGACTTTACACAGTTTATTGCAAATCTGAAGTCCGAGAATTAAATTTTTATTTGTATTATTCTCTATGATAGGTGTTACAGACTGTGTGGCAGCCTCATAGCCCATTTGTGGTCTGTTGTTATATGCTGTGTCCGTCTGAATGTCCACATAACCTGATGTTGATGGCTTTTCATCCTCATCAACAAGCATGACAGATCTTGTGAACTTTTGATTATCAATAAAACTTTCTTCCATCATTGTCTTCATGGTGTCCGCAGTCTCGTTCAATCGCATGTAAAAGAACGATAGACTGGGTGGTTTTATGTTCAGGCTGCCAAGGAAAAACTGTAGATCTGAAGGTCCAGCCTTTGTCTTTAGGATTGGAATCATCAAAGACTCGTTTAATTCTCCCCTTGCTGGACCTTTCTTTTCATGTCGTTTGATTTCCTTAAATGACTTCACTTGTTCAGATTTGTAAAGACAGTTTCCGCATTGTGTCTCAAGAGTAATGCAGATACCCCGTCTTTGGTAAATTTTCACCTCAGGAGAAGGACTGTCACAACTTGTGTGTAGAAATGAAGATATGAGCTTATTCAGTGACTTCAAACTAACTATGATGTTCTCATCAGTGTTTTCTTCACAGCTCTGCTGGTGTATATCTTCAGATAATGGTTGCCTTGGACGTAGCTTGCAAGGAGAAGAGTTTTCATTGAACAGTGGACTTGCTAGCACACTCTCCAAGTCATGTCTCTTAATTGGAGGATGTTCTGACTCTGAACTACAGAAATCACTCAAATACTGTGGATGACCATTCTGAAAATTCCATGTATTCTTCTTCTTTGGTCTGCCTACTCTCTTCATGATTATTGGTGACTTTTGACTGGATATGATGGTGAAATATACTTAAACAGGTCAGTTTGAGAGAAAATGTCTCACCATCACTTAGAGCAATGAACAATGAACAATAGCAGGGGAGACAGCTCTATATATATGTAATTTAACAATAGCAGGGGAGACAACTCTCTATATATGTAATTTAACAATAGCAGGGGAGACAACTCTCTATATATGTAATTTTACAATAGCAGGGGAGATAAACAATAAATTTGATATGTATACTTAACACAATGGAAAGGGAGATAACCCAGGAATTGAATTTAAAGGAGATAATTGGTTTTGTTTTTCAATTTTTCTTTCTACAATGGTAAACTAGTCTTTATACATGTTTCTTGAAACTCTGTATTAAAACTTTGATCAAAGAATTACACAATATGAACAAAAACATGATTTGTTTTTTTTCTTTCTTCACATAGATTTTCTTTGATGCATTTAAGAAAAAAGGGCTATTTTGAATGTGTTACCATTTTTCCATTTTTCGTTTGATTGTCTAATGTCATATATCAAAATCTTGCATTTTTTCTCTTCTTTAAGGAAAAAATGTGTTTAAATTTTTTAAAATAAGTTAACGGCGCCTTAAGGAGGCAGTCCTCAGTTTCGTAGTAAATGGCCATGGTTGGATTTTTAAATAATTGAATATTGTGGGTTTTGGTTGCCATGGAATCTTTATTTTGGCAAATAAAGGTCTGAAATTGCCTTACATGTCTTCGTGAAGAAGTAACGAATATTTTGATATACAACATGCTATTCCCCTACAACTGTATGTGGGTACCACTTGAACAAATACCGAAACTAAAAAAACAGCTTTGTTGCTAGCTTTACAAGCTGATTTTGACCTGTCTGCAACACACGGTAAGATTTCTTCAGATTTTCGTGTTTGACATGTGTTTTTTATTGATGATTTCTACTTTTGACCTTTAACACTTTTCACAGAGAATACTCGTATAGCTGGGAAAATTCTTATTTTTATCACACAGGACTGTTGGAAAGTGTGCATTTCTGTCATTTCAAGGGTAGATTTAACCGTGTGAGAGGTGGGAGGTCAAAGTGGCAAAATCATTTATAAGATGACTTTAACACAGCCATTTAGCTGTAAATGAGTTTGCCTTCATGAGTAGATTCAGAAAATGTATATATGTCCACACTTTAGACAAACTTCTAGCAGACAGGACATGTCAAATGCGATCTGTTGCTCAGATTTTTAATATCACAGAAGCCTAACTGTGGACTGCCCCCATAGACTTTGCCAATTTCTAGGTTGTCCTCAAAACCACTCCACCACCTCTCTTTACCTCCCCCTCTCTTTCTCTCTCTCTCTCAACACCAAGGCATATGATTGACTTGTTTGACAATTTTTAAGTGTTTGGTTGGTGTGGGTATGGTTGATGAGGGTATACATGTCCCTTTTTTCCTCCCTTATAGCACCTCAGCAAATGGTTGTCTTGTATTACGTGTCCCTTTTAATTTACTCCCTCGTGAACATTCAGTATTAATATATTCTGTTCTTATTATTGAATTAGATTATGTATTTATACGTTATATAAGATAATGGCATACACTTTATATGTTTCTATTACAACAATAACAGGTTATCCTTGTTGACAAAGGTAGAAAATACCAGAGCATGATGAACGTAGATCATTTCATTGATTATAACTACGACGACGCATCTTTGAACGCTAATGAGCACGCAGATATGATTATAAACTTGATCTCCAGTAATAGAATTTGTACACCAGACGGCACGCTGTTCTTTTTGGATAGATTTAATGATATTCTTGTATCTATACAAAGGAAGCTGCACTTACCTTCACTTGGAGACAGTGTGCTCTCTACCGTGAAAAATAAGTATGAATGTCTACGAATTCTGCATGAAAATGTCAATACTTCTCGTTTCTCGTCAAACGTCGTCAAATGCCACAGCCGCAGTGATATAGAAAAAGGTTTAGACCATTTTTCCTTCCCTTTGATTATGAAGCCAATGTTTGGGACAAGTTCTAACTGTGTGAGATTAATCAAAAGCACAGTCGACAGTTTGACAAAATATGATGAAATTGACAAGACCATGAAAGAGAGACAAGCAGAAACCCCGATCATGATTTTAATGGATTATGTTTCGGGTACGTATCATCGAGTAGATATTGTATTGTTCAAAGGCCTGGTTGTTCATGCGATTGTTTCAGATGTAGCACCATCAACGCCTAACGTTTTTCGAGAAACAGTCCACTGCTTCCCCTCTCGCCTTAACAAACTTGATCAATCATCGCTATCTTCTGCTGCTGTGGATTGTTGTCAGGTCCTAGGCCTTACAGATGGAGTGTACAATATTGAAATAGCTGTGACACAAAATGGACCAAAAATTATCGAAATCAACATTCGATTGTGCCGACTTGATAGAAAGGATTATATTAAGCAATGCTTCAATGTCGACTTGCTCCAGTGCGCATGCAGTATTGCCTTTAATTTGAAGCCACCAATTCAACACGAACATCTTGAAACTGGTTCCGTGATGGCAGCAATGTGTTACCCGTCGCTTCACGCAAAACGGCTCGAAGAAATACTTAGTCAGCGAATACTGACAGAGGATGAGAACAGGAACGGTTGCAAGTTTGTACAGAATTATCCGCAAGATTTCAGCTGTAGTCTAGACGATATAAGAAATGACAAACCTTACAGTGCGATTGCAGTCTACACTAAAGCATTTGGAACTACACAGAGTACCATGTTACAACTTCTACGTGAATTACAGCTTGATAGTAGTGAATACTGCATTTCTGATTATGTGAAGTTTTTCGAGTAACTATTTAATTATGACTAACAAGAAACAAATTGGGCCGAAACGCAGTTAATTATATATCATTTAGTCACTCGTAATGCACAAAGCACTTACACGGTGTAGTGGTTGTTTTTAAAATGGAAATATATTTCAATGAAGTATATTACTGAAAATTGCACTAACGTGCTTTAATTTAAAATGCAATAACAAGCACTTGTTCATATTCATATGATATTGCGATTCAACAGAACATTGCCAATAATGCAGGTAGTCGTAGATGACTTCTTCGTGATAATTTTTTGTTTTAACTAAAATCCGCTGTGCACAGTATTTGTCTTAAAATCATGAATATTCTGACAACAGATACTTGGTGAATCTCAGACACAATATCATGGGCAATAACGAAACTATTATGTAGATTTTACAAGAAGAAGAAACGAAAAGATTATTTTTAAATAAGCTAATAAATTTTAACCTCTTTATATACACAGGGGAGAGCATTCATAATTTTAAAACAAAAAAGAAATTAATTTCAACCACTGACTGTAACATCACTGGCTTGTTTTTTTTTTTTTTTTTAAAGCAAAGGGTATGTTCTTGTTATTTTTTAGGTTTTGAAAATTAAGTATCTAAGGAATATTTAGTTTAATTTTGAAATAAATCATTTGTGACTAAAAGAAGAATTTTTACTTTTTAAAGTACCTGGTTGTCAATATGCCAATGTGTAGAAATTACAATTTTTCCCTCCATAAACCATAATTTTTCTTTTTTTATTCAGAAATATTGTGTGAAACATAAGTGATTTAGATGCATTTTCCATTAATGGTTGCTCCTAAAAACAAATATAAATAATTTAGTCTGTGTCCAGGTACCCGTTACAATTAATATTATATCTTTCTAAAATGAAATGTAAGCATCACTTTTTTCTCCATACAATGAAAGATGATATCCCTGAGAACAAGCACAATTTGAATTTGAATTTGAGTTGAGGCTGACCCGCAGATTACCTTAAGACTGCAACAACAATGTCGCTTTATACACGGAAACGTAATTAATTATATCAATATTTGTAAATTATAACTACGTCCTAAGTCGGTCCAAATGGATTACTAGTCTTGATGATTGTTGTGATGTCGATTTAATTTATTACATTCCGGTACTTCATTGTTTGACGCAGTTATTGTTTGTTTGTCAATGTCTCTCGTTCTGTTGATTCTATTCATACAGTTATTTTTTTTTGAGCATTTATAGATATCTGCATTTATAATAACGTTCTGCTCGGACAGTTCGCCTACAATTTCATAGAGAAAGATTAAAAAGGATGATTCGTTGGATAGTAGACATAAAGCAGAAAGTCTATGAAGAGGATTGTTTCATAGAGATCTCGCAGATGGACGCGTCGAGTCAGCTTAAAATACGTTAAAGATATGCTCATGATCCTATACTTCATCATCATTCTGTGTATAAATAACATATTTAGTCTTTCTCATGTGTAGTCAACTTACGAATATGTGTTCAATTTATCTTATTTCAGTGTATTTTATTTGTCATCAACATGAAAATCAATACATGTATTATTAGAAGTTTTTTATTTTAATATTGTAGTTTCCAATCGTAATGTTCACTTTAAGTAATCTCCAAGCTGTGTACATTTACTATTCAATTATCATCATTACACCAAACTTTCCTTTTTAACATTTTTTGTTCACAAACTACTTAATATATTACATCAACGTAATGAAAAGAAGAAAAGAATTTACTTGTTTCCTTATCCGCAATATCAATGTTTCTGTATTATAGATATATATATCATTTTCTATCAACGAAAATAAAATATTGTTTAAATTAAAATTTGAGGTGCACATTCCATTATCATCTAAGAAATATTTGTTCTAAAGGACTATTTGAAAACTTTACGTAATTGGATTATAAAAACGTGAAAGGTACTAGTAACCAGTCTAACAACTAGCTCAACAGTACCAGATACAGTGTACTTATTTCATGTGTATATACGACAGGTGTGGTAGGTCAATGCATCTCTTTTTGTGTGCATACATGCGTGCCAGCCCGTGATATGCCTCCATAATATACACATTATTATAAAATCTAAACTTACTTTTAATAAATATAAAAACAAAAAATGTTGTTCTGATACTGTTTCATGATCATTATTTACACTATTGTCATAAATTACAAAATACTGTTGATGTAAACAGTTTTCAGCTCCGCAGCAACGCAGGATACAGTGTCAAATCCTAAATCAATACAATAGAATGGACCGGCTCCTTCCAGCCCATAATGAATGCTCATCTTTATCGAGATAAGTAGACCTAAAAGTATTGATGAATCGTATCTAGATACATAATCAGGTTTGTTTTTATTTATATAAACACCAAATTACAATATTTTAATCACAAGTGCAAATTGGGACGATTCATTTAGAAATATAGTTTCTAAAGGGACGACAAACCAACAATCTGTGTCGAAAAATCCTTTATAAAGATTCGACGTTAAAACAAGAAGAACAAGCAAATTCGTAGAATCTATGTCCCTCGCTACATGGACATTTTTGAAGAAAAAAAACATATCACATTGAGTATCAAACTAAACGTGAATCTTGCCATTATGTACCTGTAAACCATTTTTAAAGCAGTAAGAGCACGGAAACCGATTAACCAATGATAATTTAGTAAACTTTTTACTATGCGTAAATGTGCACCCATCGCATTGACCATCATACTGAGCCTAAGTCTTGTCATTATGTTCTTCCATACCAAATTTGGTTGAAATCAAACCATTTTAGAGCAGTTAGAGCAGGGAAACAAATTAACCAATGAGAATTTAGTAACAAAATAAATATACATAAACATGCACGCATCGCATTGTCCTTGGAATGTATCCTGAGCCTTGTCATAACTTACTTGCATCTAACCAATGAGAATTTAGTTACCTAATTGATATGCATAAATATGTACGCATCGCATTGGTCCTTCTCCTGAGTATTGTCATTATGTACTTGCATACAACATTTTGTTGAAATCGGACCATTTGTAAAGCAGTTAAAACACGGAAACCGATTAACCAATAAGAATTTAGTAACCTTATTAATATGCTTAAATATGCACGAATCGCATTAGCCTTCGAACTTAGCCTATGTATTGTCATATGTACTTGCAAACCACATTTGGTTGAAATCGGACCAATTTTAAAGCAGTTAGAGCATGAAAACCAAAGTGTGACAGACGGACAGACAGGCGGGAGAGACGGACGACCGGACACACCCAAAGTTATATCAAAGAAGGATTAAGAGAACAAAAGTTATTGACAAAAAACAGTATGAATAGGATCAAAAGAAAGAGAGACATTGACAAACAAACAATAACTTCATCAAGAAGTCACCATCAGAATGAACTAGTTAAATGAGACGAACATTTACAAATAACGTCAAGAAAATCAATTGGGTGAGAGGACTTCGATCCTGACCCGAAGCCAAACTCAACATCAACTGCCATCAACGGAAATTTTTATAACAAAAATGACATGACTATGAATGAGATGATTCAATTTTTTAAAAAAAATCTAGAACCTAGATAAATGAAGTTTGGGTAGCCTATATTGGGAGACAGAAAAGTCTGACAATTAAAACGTCACTGTTCTATATCACGTCATGCATTTGGAATAGGGGAGTTTCGGAATTGTTATTATATAATTGTACTGAGCTCACATGAGGTCAACCTGACTACCCTAAAGGGTCGATAAAGTGCTGCAACTTTATGCGCTTTTATGTTTATCCACTGATGAAATTGCTACAAGAAGTTGACTTTAAATTACGTATAGTAATTAATTTGTGAGGTACAGATAAAAGGAGTACCGCAAATGTATACAGCAATTCACAAATTGTTTGTTTGTCGAATCCTGTGTTCCGTCGATCCTCATTCTTCTATTTTTTAACAATTTTATATAAAATTTGCGGAGAGCAATGTTATCACCAAGGCAAAATAACGTTAAGTACAGCAGAATACCCTATTTATTCCAATTTTTTTCTCGAAAATTGATTGACCAAAACATGTAAAACTTTGTTTATACAGGTAGAAACAACTACTGATTTGATGGACAGAAATTTAGGATGCTTGTCATTTACCTATTAAAATTATTTTCATAACAAGAAGATGATATCTCCAATTGTTACTCAATACAACACCAATTACTCATTTGAAAGGTACAGACAGTTGTAAGTCCAAATTTTCTTAAATGAAGGAGAAATTTTAAAGTATAATTTTTATGAAAATCTTAAGTTGATGATAATGCTTTTTTTAAATAATGAAACATATATTTTAAGATTTTCAAAATGGCCTCCATTACGGTCAGGTCACATAAGAAAGCTCAAATACAATAGATTTCATTTATCAAAAACATTTCTGACATCACCTTAAATACATTAAAGGTAGTATAACATTAAAAAAAAAGGGGGAAATAATAATAAAAGAGAAACGCAACAAAAATCTACACTGAACCAACCTAGTCCTCATTATCTCATGTGGGAAGTGGGAAGGTTGAAGCCTCATTAACCGGTTTAACCACACCGCCTGGTTTCGTGCTAGGTGACTGTCCGAAGTCGATCCGCATGGATAACAAGTCTAGGGGATTATTGTGACGTCAATGTTTTCGTTTTATTCTAGTGTCGAATTGTTTGATGCAGATATTGTTGGTTTTTCTATGTCTCTCATTCTGTTGATTCCATTCGTCCTGTTGTATTGATGTGTTATTAGGGTTTAACGACACCTTTATTGATGTCGTGAAGAAAAAAAGTTAGACCAGTTGTGGGGTGTGCTTTATCATCCATCTTGGTTTGAATTTGAGTTTGAAATCACACGACGTATATGAAATGCATAAGGGTTGAGTAAAAGATGCGTGAATGGAGTGATTGTGAAATCAAAACAAACAATTTGGGTTTTCTTATTAAACTCAAAAATGCATTTATTAAGAACTACATGCATTTTATTCTATTTTGAAAACAGAATATCTGGCACAACAAAAACACAACATAAAACAATTCATTCAATGCGCATATGTTTGAAAACTACATATTTTATTTTCTTGGCAATCGGAAACAAGCCTCCAATTGATATAATATTTATAAGAGGAAAGAGCTAATACTCAGTGTGAGACACCCCCGCCATGAACCCCTGATCTAACTTCGTAGCAGCCGTCATAAATGGATGCTATAGAAAAAATTAATTTAGAATAGACAAGACTTTGTTATTTTATTTTTTATACAGTCCTACTTTATGCAAGCTAAAAACAACAACTTTAGTGCAAAAGATTTATATGGAAAGATATATCTAAAATGATAAATCTAAAATTAATCAAATAATGACACTTGATTCACCCAAAACTAAAAATGGCATACTTAATTTCCAGGTAAGAAATTAAAACAAAGAAGAAAAATAGAACCTTATAGTATAGAATAGTAATGCTTAAATGTGTATAACCCGACCACCTCGTTGACTTCTTCTTAAGATCAAGCAATGTGTTAAAGGTTTTTTGTTGTCTTAAAGCCCAAAGTACAGTCTGTCAGGAAGCTTATGCTATCAGGGATATATAGTCAAGCGAGGGCTGGATCTATCAAGAGGATATGGGTGTTGCCCCTTTTAATTGCTACTGGTGATAACACTAGACACTTAGCCACTGTCATCTCAGGTCACAGAAATATGTTAAAGTTTTCTTGCACAAGTCCCTGTAATTAATTTGAAATACTGTATGTATAAAACATTAAAATTTTAAAAAACTTTTTTATTATGAAAAAAAATAATAATGTAAATGGTTTTTGTGAAACTTGAATAAAGTTTGGCTTATATGCTGTATCAAAGAGGCATGATATTTCCCAGCCTGTATTATAATTGATGTAAACATAACTGGACCACAGCAAGGGACTGTGCTGGTGTTATCTACCTATAAACAATGTTAATGTGACATTCAGCCTGG